>JARWCS010332620.1:0-12059 GCA_034783895.1 Geukensia demissa | reverse complement strand
TTTTGTTACGGGCTGGGATTTCCCTTTTATTTCTGTACATGTAGTTCTAATTTTAATGTAACTGGTTTGGTTAGTTACAGATGAACAGGTTTGATACAGGTTTCTTGTCACGTTGTGTACACGAAAAAGTTTTGGCGCCTTGAAGGGTGGGGTATTTATAGACATATATATAGCCCGGTATTGTATTGTCAGTATCGAGCGTTCACAGTAACTTTATAGGACATAGATGAGTTATTAATTAAATGTTGTCTTGCAAAGAAAATATGGAAGTTACTGCGAGCAACAAACCTAAAGTATGTGTTGTGTCTTTGTAGCCAGTTAGTATAAAGTAGAAATAATTTTAATTCGGACGATTTTAAGAGGGAGAATTTAAGAAAAATTCCCATAATGCTGAAAAATAAAATCAATTATTACAAACAGTAAAACTAAAAATTATGCCATCTGAAAATACTAACGCTGACCAACTACTAAAGGAATCTTTTGAAAAGATAGTTGAAAACCATTTATCGTCAGACCATATGAAGGCAATCTAAAAAAATTGAAAATTAAAAATTCTAGTTTCTGCCACAAAGTTGCATTAATGGTCATCTTTCAGCTTTATTATTATTTCTACACAAAGCACAGAGTATTAAAAGACTGACATGAGGTCGTATAATTTTTATCAATTTAATGATTTGTGAAGGAACGAAGTGTCAAATATGAAATATATTAAATATTGCCTTATCACCAGGTGTAAAATATGTTTTCAGTGTTTAAACTTTTTAAAAAGGATCTAGTATAGTAGAACAATTTATAATAGTCCTTTTAACGTTTTAGATTTTTTTCTATAAGTTATATAATTTGACTATTTGCTCTGTTATAACGCTCATACAACTGACATGAAGCTTAATAAAAAAGGGTTTAAAAGTACAACTTAATATAGGATATAGTATTTTGAAAATAGATTAATAAATGCAGGGTCTTTGAGTAAAATATTGAATACTTGAATTCTTATGCAATCAGTCAAAATAAATTACAGTTTTGTCTTCTTTTGGGATTTCAACAAAGTCGGAAGAATTTGATCTTCCTTCACTTTAATGGATTCCAAAGCTACATAAGTGTCCTTACAAACAACGTTACATTGCAGGGTCTACCAAATGCTCAACAAAACCGTTTTCCAAGTTACTGACAGTTATTTTATCAGCAGTAAACAGAGTTACTGTGAAAGAAGCCATTCTAGAGGTGACGTGAATCAAATATGGATTCTAAAAAAGATCTGTTAAAATGCTTAAATCAAGGTACTTTTCCTCTTGCAGAAGCATCAAAACATGATTTGATTTTTTCAACCTTACATACCACTATTCCCCATTCAAAACGTAAAGAAAAATTTAAAAAAAGATGGCAAACGCAGGTACAAATATTTGGTTCTAGGAAGGGACAAATCTTATTTTGTTATTAACCACTCTGATTCTACTAAAAAGGACCCTGAAGATGGCATTTGCAGAATATTAGATTTCTTGATTGACAACATTTTTGTAATGTTTGTCGGACGTGTGTTTCAACAAACTGTTGGCATTTCAATGGGGACCAACAGCGCACCCTTCTCGCCGATTTATTCCTTTATTCGTATGAAGCTGACTTCATACTGAATCTTCTGAGAAAAAGGAGAAAAAAATGGCTCAGTCTTTTGGTTTCATGTTCCGCTATATAGATGATGTTCTTTCACTGAATAATTCTATATTTGGTGACTATGTTGACCGCATCTATCCGATTGATCTTGAAATCAAGGATACGACGGTAACAGAAAGGTCTGCTTCACATCTTGACTTACTCCTAGAAATTTACAGCAAGAGCGGGTTAAGAACAAAACGACAAAACAGATAATTTTGATTTTCCCATTGTAATTTTCCGTTCATGTCTAGTAACATTCCAGCCGCACCTGCAGAGGGAGTGAATATTTCTCAGTTGAAACGCTACTCCAAAACATGTGATTCCTTTCAGGATTTTATTGATAAAGTTGCTGCTGACAAGACAGCTACTGAACCAAGAGTTTCTCAAGGAAATATTAAAGTCATCACTCCGGAAATTCTCGGTCGCCATCATGATTTGGTTGTCCGATACAAAAATGTCCAATTCACAAATGACAATGGATATCTTCCCACTGTCGTGACAACAAATCCGTTCCTATTGCGGTTGTAACTAACACCGTTTGTGACTATACATCGGCTTTGATTACTGAGTAACACAACGGGTGCCATTAGTGGAGCAGGAGTGGCTTACCCTCCCGGAGCACCTGAACTCGTCCTAATTTTTGAAGGGTTTGTGTTACTCTAGCTTTAGTTTTCAGTGTAGTGTTGTGCGTTCTATGTATGTCTTTCGTTTTCCCTTTTTTGTTGGCAAGGGTCTTGTCTGTCTTTTGATTTAACGATATCTGTATGCCCTATGGTATTTCCGAGTTTTGTTTTACTGTCTTAAATTGCACTGAAGGTTTTCAAATTAATTTAACTTTCGATGCAACACCTGCATTTGAAAACTTTGTTTAAATTACAAAATGATTAAATATGTTTGCAGTGTATTGCCTTTTCATCTAAGATTAAAACCAATGGCCTGACAATGGTGGTCAGTTTGATTACCGTACATACTTGCATTCGTTTAAAATAATATTTACATCTTTAACGATTTTGTTTTCTATACAATATTTACTTTGCATTTATTTGTCTTGTGTTTTGAAGTTATTTATTCTTTTGACTTTAGTGTTCTAATCCTCGAATTACGATTTCGTTTAAAATATTCCTTAAGATGATTATAACATGCAGACATTTTGCTATAGCAGGTCAACATATCCCTATGCCAAGAAACTCACAACAATTTGAGCGATAGATCGAGCAGTCCATGTTTACAACTTTTGTTTGCACGACGTTTTATTGGCAACTAGTCGATTAAGATAAAGAAATTATTTAAATGACATATTCGGACATAGTCACTTAACCTGGCAAGACCGAATTATTCTTTGACAGAGTCCAATAATAAAGAAAAGTAGTGGTTTTATAACTTCAAAAAACGTAGGAAATAAGTCCCAAATGTACAGTTATAAGACATAATTATTCGCCGCATATGATATCTACAAATCCTAAATTGTGAAGCCATTTTTTGACGAATTTTCCTGAAATGAGTATGGTTTAACGAAGAAATAGTTTTTTCGGTTTATGAAAATGTTTGTGGAAACTTTCCAGAAAGCCGACGATTTCACTTAAACTTTACATGTAATTACTGTCTTTAAATCATGCTTCGTTGAAATGTTTAAATAAAAATTTCAAACCTTTATCTTAGAAAAATTCTACCAATTTTTTGTCGAGAATTAGAACTTGTGAGTCGTTCAATAAAAAATACCACCCTCACCAAATACTTTTAGCCACATAAATAAAAAACTGCTTTTGGTGAGGAATTTCCCATTGTAATGTTTTGACTTCTTACATACTGAATTTTCAAAATGTAGTGATATCTGCTATTTCTTTGTAAAAATTGCTTCATTAAGATGAGAAAGAAAATTTGCAATGACATGTTAAGTTAATTTTTGGGGCATTCAACATGCACTTTCTTAAACCCCCGCCAAGAGAGTTAACTCCTTGAAATGTTCATAAAGCATTCCTAAATTCTCCATATTTATTCAACATTGGTAATTTTGTATTTTTTAAACCACTGGGTCGATACCTCTACTGGTGGATCATGTCCCCGCGGGTATTCACCAGCCCCGCTGTTAGACTTGTCTGACTTAAAACTTATCAACAATGTTGTACAAAAATTTGCTGCAATTGTTAAAATTCTAAAACACTGAAAATACGGAAGGGTCTCGAAAAGTATTGCACTTAGTAATTTTCCCTGCCGTCGATTTGGCTTCCCATTTCGACTTGTTCGGATTTGATTGCTTCTTTTGCTATGGTTGGATGTTGGACTTCCTATGATTTGGTTTTAATGCTAATGATGAGAGATTACTCCTTTAAATGTATACCTCAATTCTCCATATTTATTCAACATTGGTTATTTTGTTTTTTGAAACCACTGGGTCGAAACCTCTGGGCATTCAATATATAAAAGAAAATGGTTTCTGTTAAGACTCACCAAGTCAATTGTAGAATACCCATGTGATCAACTGCGAAACATAAACCCCGTGACATGGGAAGTAGGAATATTGCCACGTAAATATGGGAAGTTTACAATAGGAAAGTTTAACTCACCCACGTTTGCCGTAAATCTCAGAAACAAGTTCCTTCGTCTTGCTCAATTTCGAGAAATAAATCTAGGTATGAAGCAGATTTTGTTGAATCTGTGGAGTCTGTTGTCTCCTTAATTTCTAGTTTGCTGGGATATTTTTGGTAGAGATGCACACTGAACCTAGGATTAGTTAATGACAACACATCGTCGATATAGCGAAAAGTAAAATTAAACTATCTGGCCAATTTCTTAATACTCTAGGCCGTGATATTCTTTTACCAATAGAATGTTCCTGACCCCCTAAAAAACAACAAACTAAAAAACCCCCAAACAAAACCGCCATTATTATTTTAATTGAAGAGATAATTTAAGCAATCCATACAGTCAATATCTTTTATATAAGAAGCTTTTCTGTATTCACTTTTGGCTTTTAAAGTAGGGCGGCGATATATAAGCAGATTTTTTATATAAATTACCCAATACCTCAGGGAAATAAGAAAAGCCACTGGAACGGTCATTTTATGTAGTTTCAGGATATGTTTGTCGTAAAAATTAAAAGTAACAATTGGTAATAAAAAATGTGAAAATGGGGGTCAAAGATCCGTGGGGTAAAAACAAATTTTTGTTTGCCAAATCAATAATTTTATGTTCTTTTTCACTATAACATGTGCATGTAAGTAAGAGATATAATTTTTAGGTTATATGTAGGAAGTTTTATTCTTGAGTCATTTTTGTCGTTATAATTTTAGCTAGACCTTCCAAGGTTAAAATTTTATTGATTCAAAGATTTGATATATGTAAACTTTCAATATTTTTCAAAATTGTAACATATAATTCTAATGCAACAGTATTTGTTAGTTTATTTTGATTGGATGAAGTCGAAATTTTCATGGCACCAAATCTACTTTTGATCATCGGAAAAACTGTGCACGCGTCAAAATTTTAAAAATATTAAGATTCAACGTTATTTTATTCATTTGCATTAGAATGGAGTTAACATTATTGTATTTGAAGATTTGGCGGCATCAATTTTGATTTGATAGTCGCAAATATTCGTTTACTGGCTCCGCTAACTCGTCGCCAGTAAACTCAATTTGCGACCATCAAATCGTCAATTGATGCCGGCAAATCTTCAAATACAATACTGTTTACTCTTACTTCCTTACTCCCTTCTGGTAATGTAGCATTGGCGTGTTATTGACCTATTTACGCTTACATGAATACTGGACTCTTTTAGGACGCCATGGTTTTACGTAAATTAACAAAAGACAGCTTGTCCAGTCTGTACTGCGGTATTATATTGAAAAGTTTCGTGGTATTTATATGTGCATCTGGTTATTGTGAAGTGATGTATCTTAAAATAACCTCAATTCGACCTTAACCTTAAACGTAAAAAGGTCAGATATTTGAAATATTTGCTAGTTTAAATAGAACTTCTACTTCCATAAAGAATACTATTAGTCTCCAGAGATTTATTTTCCAAATGTTTGTTTTATTACTGCCAAGTTCTTTTTATTCCAAGATGACCTCATTGTGACATTGAACTTTGATATTAAATTTCAGTTGTTTTACATTTCTATATTTGTACACTGAAATATTGCATAATGTTGAATACTCGTAAGATAAAAGATAAGTCCCCAAGGTCATTGTGAATGCTGGCATTCTAAAACTACTTCACTATCAATTAATCATTTCTAGCTATTTAAAATTCTTGTTACAATTTTAGCATTAATTGGGTAGAAAAGGGCTCATTAAACATAGATATGGCACACTTGTGTTTAAATGATTCACAAAGTATTATCTTTGAGGAATAAAGGTGTCTTCAGTCTTCCGTGAAAAATAGGGCAAAAATACAAGTAGCATCTTTTGCATACTTAGGGCTATTTGTTCATATATTTCCTGTGCTATTAATTTCCTTAAAATAATAAAGTTACCCAAACAGAACCTAGAACAAATTCATAACAATTTATCTTTTTTTGTCTTTGAGTAATTTACAGACGATCACCCCCTTTTGTCTTTAGAGGAAAACGGCATGAAATGTGGCGAACGACAATATTTACTATTACATGATGAAAAAAGAGCATACATTTTCAAATAGGTGTATTATATAACTGCAGAATTTATATTTATAAAAGAAAACGCTTAATCGTATGTTTTGATTTGGATAAAGGCGATATTTGTTCAAAAGAAACCATGTAGAAAGTGTGTAAAATATTTAAACTTCAGATGTTTTTTCACTTTTTTATAATTCTATATAAATAGGCGAACAAACAAAACCAGCATTTATAAAACAAACACGCCTTATCATTTAACTCTATGAAGAAAGGCAATGGTGTTTTAAATTTGGTCCTGTTATTTCAATTACATCGCCGGGTTAAACCATATCAGAAGTAGAAATAAAGATGTAAAATATAATCTAATTTCCATAGCGTGCCGTGATTGTACTAGGGTCGGAACGAGGTCATTGTGTTTTGTATTACCATTGTCATTTTGCATATAAACAGGAAAAATTAGGCCACTCCAAATTAATTAATAGTTCTTCGGATTCGCTCGCTCCTCATCTTATGAGTTTAAAATTTTAATAAACTTTACTCGCTCCATTTTTATTCATTTTTTTTTTAGATATTTTCATCGTTATTTCTAAATATAAAAAAATAAATTTGCTCGCTCGCTCCTAAAAATACAAAAAGAAAGGAAAAAACTTTTAACAGTTCTTTTCGCACCAGTTTTTGAGGTTGCGCTCTAATATTTTGCCATTGCAAAAAAAAAAAAATTAAATAAAAAATTTCGCTCTCTCGCACCTGTTTTCGTTACTAAAAATCCAAAGAACTATAGAAATAAATTTGGAGTGGCCTTATATTCGTTTACTGAATCGTTTTAATAATTTTTGTTTCTTTACTTGTTCTACGAGAACAATTTGTCATTGTATTAACTTTTATTTTATAAACACAAAAGACTTTAGATTGAGAATTCAGGGACTGATTTTAAGAGCATATTTAAGGCATTTTCAAAACCCTGAACAAAGGCGTGTATCAATTTCATTGGACAAACCACTTTCTATTTTACACTTACCTCTGTCCACAGGATTTGTTAAATATGATGCACTTTTGTAAATAAGTCATTCACAATCAACGTTCGTGACAACTTCTTTAGGTACGCGTCTTACCAAATTTAGGGTTGAGTCATTTTCCTTAAATTTTAACGTCATTTGACCACCATTCAATTTAACGACAAGTTGTTCCTGAAGTATAATGACCATGCTTTTCAACTAGCTTTGCAAAATCCATGATGTATGCGAGTAGTTAAAACTTTTTAATTCAGCGACTTTTTCTCGATTCTCCGCCCTACTATAAAAAGAAGTAATGTCATTTTTCTCTTTATTTATTGTATTTCAATATCCGTTTTAAAAGGATGTCAAATGTCTTAATTTTGAGAAATGTTATCCCTTTTATAAAGATTTTACATTTGAACTGTTTAAATATGCCAGTTAACGAGCTCGATGTTTGTTATTTATACGTTTTAGATGGCTGTATATACATGTATCTATATGTATGCCATGTTACTGCCAGTGAACGGGAAGGTTGAGGACATCGCGTTTGTCATATAGATTTGTGTAAAGCCTTTCTCTGTTGTCTTATTTGAGATGAAGATCAAGGTATGAGGCAGGCTTTGGAGTGTCTTTTGTATCTTTTATTTTGTATAAAATAGGAGATGTGGCATGATCGTCCATGACAACCATCCATCAAATAACTGTCGAAATTTAACTTCTACAGGTCCCATTATGGTCTTTAGTAAAGACGAAGCTGAAGGCAACCAAAATACCAAAATGTGAAAATAGTCATAAAACACGACAATCGACCTAGTCTATTGACAAAATTGTGAACGAATAACAATAAATGACTACTGAAACATCGACAACCACGGGACTACAGGTTCCTGGCTTAGGACAGGCACATAAAGTATGTGCATTGTTCAGTGATAGAACATCACCTATATAACAGGAACTGAAATTAAAGATTTGGGCTAACTTTCTTTTTTTCTGTGGAGGCATTTGAAGAAAATCTACCAAAAACGAGTGAAGACATTGATCGGCGATAAGAGGCGTACATTTAGTGCCCATTGAAATGCCAATCATCTGCTGGAAAGCTCGTCTACCAATCTCAACAAAGGTGTTGTCAATTAGGAAATTAACATTTTTGTGACATTCGGCTCTCTATAATCATTTTTAGATTTTGTGTTGCTTTGAACAAAATATGTTTTGGTTCTACCGAAAACGATCTATTTCTATCGTCGTTTGGCGTTCTTTTTGAGAAAGCAATTATGAATTGGATCTTAAAGTCTTAAAAATGGATGTGGTAAGGCTTTTTGGAGGGTAGGTAAGTCAAAACTAATGATGCTGTTACAAGAGAAGAGGGATTTAAGTTTAAAATGTCCACCAGGTCTTTGGAATATCCAGATCTGGTTTATGCCACCTCAAGCCTAGTTTGCGTCGCAGTTTTTCTGGCGATCCGTCTTAATTGAGGTTAAAACTGTAGTTCAAAGCTTTGAGAGCGACTTGGTGAAACATTTGGTAGATCCAGCAATTAAACGTTGCTTGTAAAAACACTTATGTAACTTTGGTATCAAATGCAATAAAAAGAGATCGTAGTCCTCATTTTTTAGAGCATGGGAAGTCCATGTGTGTTCTCAATGCAATCTCATTAATCAATAAATCTATTCAATGGTTTTTTTGCAGACATAAATGATTTTATGAGACTTTTCGGCTGGTTCAACAACATATTCATCATGAATGATAGACAGAGTTTTGGCAATATCTGGATATGTCAATTTCTTACTCATTGATGTTTAAGTTTACATATTCTAATTTGAATAAATGATCATACAGCATTCACCCAACGTTCTGGGGTATCACATTCTTCTCTCGTTTTTTCCATTCTCTTGCATAGTCTTCTACAAAATTCATCAATAGCTTACAAAAATTATAAAAAATACATGTTTACCAATGATGTATAAATATTTTGAATTTTTGTAAACTATTAAGTTATATAAGCTCTTATCACAAGATGTGCATTGTCTGGACATTTTAAAAACAAATGTTTTTAATCTTCAACCACACGCTCCTCTCTGTTTTTCATGCTAAGTGGTCATTACATATAATTCGGTCATTCACTTACCGAATAATTAATATTTGTAATGAAATTGCACCTCACCATAACTTATCCGTTGTCTTATTTGTAACTTGATTTAATAGCGACAATTCCGCCAAAATTTTTCGTCTGTTGAATTGTTTCGTTGGTATTCAAAGTACCATTGGAACAATGTATTATTGTTTTAATGTTCTTTCTCTTGTGATGGGATTGTGTTTTCAGAAAACGTTTTGCTGCAAAGAAATCAAATTTTCTATGCTCTCGTGGGTCTGAAATAAAGAACGTCGAGCACAGATGATCATTCGTTCGCTAGATATTTGCTTGCTCTTGAAATTTAATCAGTTTTTAACTGAATGCCAAGTAAAGTGAGTGAGTGACGTTTTTGTTCGCAGAAATCTGATTAAAATCAGATCTTTACATTGATATGTCGGGGATTAATTTTTCAAATCATTGAATATCTTAGCAAAGAAAAAAACTAATTATGGTTTACCGACACGAAACCTGCAAGAGATACTTACTGTCAGTGAAAAACTTTATTTAGACATAATGATTTTTGGAGATTAAAATTCTAAGAAGCTTCCGTCTAAAGCAAAGACACATATTTATCACATTAAATCGAAACCATATATGGTTTGACGGTTTCTATATTAATAAGTGTTGAGTCTTTTAACATATTGCTCACTTATCAGATATTATGAAAGAACAGAGGCCCAGTTGGTAAGTTTAAGCCATCTAAAATTCACATATAAGGGAAATAAGACTTAGGTTTGACAAACTGGTGCCCCACTGCTGTATGATACAGCAAAAAAGCAAGTTTCTGACAGAATTATCCCAAAGATAAAGATATCTTCCGGTTGTACAAATATTTATTTTATAAACAGAAATTGAATTTTTATGTTCATCTATCTGAACAATCTTTCAACATTTGACTTAAATTTTACCAATCTTTGACAGAAATATGTGTTCTCTATACTATAAATCTGTTCAGTCCATATTGCTATATAATCACAGAGTAAAAAATTTTTCTGTGATAATTACCATGCATTGTTTTTGAAATTGTCAAACAAGGTGATTTGTGTCCCCTTTAGGCGTAGACATTTAACTAAAATACAACTACCTGAAACGGTCCTATAATGCAAAAAAAAAAAATCAATTAAAATGTATATGTTTCTAACAGAATTCCTTTTACCTCATCATCAAGATAGTTCTTTGTTAACATTTAACATTACACGTCTGGCTGACGAACATTCCCATGACGAAAATAAGACTGCCATATTTAACTAAGTTATGAAGTGACAGCAATGTTGAATTTAGAGAAATGATAAATTTGATACATGATCACCAATTAATGGTCATAAAATACAACAATATAAAAATAGGAGACTTGGTATGATTGTCCATGAGACAGCCATCCACTAAATGAAAATCAAATTTAAACTTCTACAGGTCCCATTACGGTATTTAATAATAAACCAAAGTCAACACCATAACGGAAGCTGTAAAATGCCCCGAAATACAAAATATGAAATTATTAATAAAATACGACAATCGACCTAATCTATTGATAAAATGATGAAAAAATATCAATAAATGACTAATTAAACAAGGACAACCACTGGACTACAGGTAGCTGGCTTGGGGCAGTCACATAAGTGTGTCGGGGTTAAGACACAATACAATCGGAGCAACTGTTTATCATAAAGATTGTTCGCAAGATTAGTCTCATTTTCGGACATGGTGAAAATGCAAAAAATAAATAATAAAAAAAACAAACGGATGACAACGACAGTCCCAAACTGAATGCTATAGCTCACATGGACCCTTCGTCCAGATAAGCTAATTCAAAACGCTACAAACGTGTGTAACTGTGCTGCATACTAGCGTAGTTTGTTAGGTTTCGACCAGTTTCGAAACACTTTAAAGCAGATGAAATTTTGTGAGATACATTGTATTTTTAATTATAACACTTTTTGGTAGCCGATGATTACATTGCTAAACAAATGTTAATAGTAACTTTTAAAAGGTAGTCGATGATTATAATTCCAAGAACAATGATTAAAGAAACTAAAAACTTGAACAATGGCTTTTTATCTTTATGAAAGTTCAAATCCAGCTTTATTCTTGCTTGTAAACTGGAAGTTGAAATATTGTAGAAATCAAGCCACATTTTATCTTCAAAATCTACAAATAACAAAAAGAAGTAAAAGTTCGTGTCTTTTTTCACTATTATTAAATCAAGAAGGTATGTTTTTCACTCATCGACAGTTGAAAGACAAAGTATACATGTAAACCATATCTTTTGAAAGTTCTTTGCACTTAACAACATCTCTGTCTTCCTTCCTACCTGTTACATAAATAAATACGTTTTAGATAATGCTATTTGATTTTTAATCTTGTCAGTAGGCATAAGAGAGAAGCCAATTTCAACATGTCGTCTTTCATCGAATTTCGAGATAGTTCAATTTCATTAAAGATATTTTGTATATTTATAGAAATCTAACAACCTTTTATCTATTTCGTGATCAGAATCAGAATAACAAGCAGAATTTTAAATAACCTTGAAGTACAAGATAAAGAACTTCAAGATTTAGAATGAACAAAAAATGAATGCTTATTATATATAATTGTATGTTGCAGATTTTGAAAAGTTTAAGGTAGTAGATCTAGGTTAAGGGAGATAACTCTTGAAATCAGGAGTATGTTTTTGATATTCTGTTACAT
>JARWCS010332609.1:0-12059 GCA_034783895.1 Geukensia demissa | reverse complement strand
TCCAGGGATTGTATACACATCAACTGCATTTTCATTAGCATGTTAAAGCATGGACTGTAGCTTATCTGGTATAAATTGCAACTTCAAGCTTTACAAACCTCGAAAACTGCAAAAATAAGCATTGAACAATACATTTTCTGACAATTATTTAAAAAGTTTAAAAAATACAATTATATTAATATTAATTTAAGAATGAACATCAATCTGAAAGATTCCACTGCTGTCTCTATTGCCATGGTAGCACACATAATCTGATATTTTGTCCTTCATTTGGTTATGAAGCATCTCATTTCAAGTCACATGACTTTTACACCAATCAGAAAGCAGATTATCAGTTCAGCCTTTTCCTATACTAGTGCTAATAATTGTAGCTTATTGTCAAAAATATTTAAATCATGTACCAAACATCATAGTTTTTCCTTGTATATTTTAGAACTCCAAGCACCAGACAGTAGTGAAATTATCGGTTGTACCATGTCCTCCGGTTGTAGAAGTATTAGTCAAACGACCAGACGTCAAATACCAGCTTGGATTCAGTGTCCAAAATGGTGTTGTAAGTAAAGTTCTTTATAAGAGGTGACAACAGACAAAGAAAATAAGACACTCATTGGCATTGTGACACTGTACATCAAAGTTCATTTCCCTTGTTACCTGTAAGTTGAATCAGTACACCCTCGTTATAATTTCCACCCATGGGACTAGGCAAAAATCTGGGGTTATGCAAGGTTGGCAATAAATAGAGCGAATATCTGACCAGAACTTGTACTTTTTTGCGGAAAAATGACCTTTGAAAAATAATGTAATACGTGAGGGACCATACTTTAAGAGGGATGGTATAATGAAGGGGAACTGTAGTGTGAAAACATCTAAAAATACAGAAGAAGTTCAAAACAGAAATGATATTTGCAGTTACAAATTAACCATGTGTAAGGTTACACTGTCAAAAACCCTCAGATTTTTAAAATCACTGGCAACCTACTTGAACTGGAAATTTTAATCAGTGTTCTGTCAAACATACAGAATTTTCTAGATTTTTAATGACATTATGAGATGTATGCAAAATGTCAACACAAGTTTCATGATAAAATAAGATTGTTGGATTCTTCTGAATGCTTATAGTAAACTGGGCCTTCATTTACTTCAAGGGATCCAGTACTAAAGGATTAGGATATTGAATATAGTTAGGGTTTGATTATGGGTTAAATTTGGTTAGGGTTTAGGGTTTGGTTAGGGTTAGGGTTGGGTTGAGGGTAAGGGTGCGAACAGATATGAGTCTCATAGGGACAGGTCCCCTTAAGTAAATGAAGGCCTTAAACTGATAACCAGAAAAAAACTTTTCATTCTCTTGATAGTTAAGTGTTAAAAAACATGAATGAAAAAAAATGAAGCTCGAAAATCACACTCCAGAATAGCCTGGCATAGAGTATAGTTCAAAATCCAAAACCAGTTAACTACATTACTGGTGTCTTAAACTAGGTCATAACCAAAACATGTGCGAATGGTTTGATAGTAAAAATATCATTAATATTCAAAGAAAACAAGGCATTGTGCAAATACCAAAATAAAAAGTATTGACAGCATGTAGGATAAATATTGCAATATTTCCTTTTCCATAGCATTTTTTTTTCTTACAATGACATTTTAACTCAGGTGATTCAAATTTTGATAATATTTTATGTCCAATCCATAACGATAACTTTCCGTATTTGGTGTTTGAGTATATCATCTTTTGGTGAAGTATATCACACCATTATGAATGACCTAGAATTAACCCACAAGGTCATATACCATTGTAGTTGACCTCTGACCTTTGTCCTTTTACCATTTTAAAAAACTGCATTTGAGATTTTTAAGTGGAAAGGGAAACATGTTTTAAGTCTTCCAAAATATTATCTAGTTTTATTTTTAGTTATTTACTTACTTATATTTACAGATATGCAGTTTACTACGAGGTGGTATAGCTGAACGGGGAGGAGTGCGGGTTGGTCACAGAATTATTGAAATCAATAACCAAAGTGTTGTAGCAGTACCTCATGAAAAAATAGTCTCATTATTAGCAAATTCTGTAGGAGAAGTAAGTTATTTTAAAGCTAATGCTTGTTTACATTCTAATGTCCAGCCTGGAATGAAGACTGGGCAAAAAAATACACATGTATATTTGTGTAGTATACAGCAATATTACAGTTTTTTGGTATAGTTAACACAGCTCTTCAACAGCAGAATCACTTTGACCTACATTTCATACTGAAGTGTTTTTGATTTGACCATTTCTGTGAAGTCCGTTGAAATGTTGGGGTCTTCATTTACTTTTAGACACCCAGTATATTTTAAGATTGAAGTACTATGTAAGGTAAGGGTTATATTATGGACATGTTAAGGGCTAAGGAATGGATAAGAGTTAAGATTAGAACAAGATGTTAATTCTCAGTCTATAGGACTAAGTTACCTAAGGTAAATAAAGGCATCAGTGGATCACAGACATTTTGATAGTGTTAATTTTACAAATGCATATTGTGATTTTGCATCTTCTTTAATTATTATTTTTAGTTCAACTGACCAAAGGTCATGTTTCCCTTTTCTTTTCTTTTCTTTGAAAATGCTTGCCTAATTGGAAAAATAACAAACATCTGCAAGTTGCCCTAAGGCCCTCAATAATGGATACATATCCACACTAATGATTAGCCAGATGTCAGGTGAGCGATACAGCCTTAGCATTTTGAGCCTCTTGTTAAGTCTTTGCTCTCCTGCTCTCTTTGTAAAAAACGTCAAATCATCTTGAAAACAAATTATCCTTAGTAATGGTTAATAAATATAAAAATAGTGGAGGTTGAGGGGGAGGGGTGTCTGGGCAGACTGCAGAGTATGTTGACTGCATCATCTAGTTTTCAAATCTTTTTTATTGGAAAAATTAACACTGTACTGCATCATTTTTATACAATCACAAAAAAGACTTTTGAATTGCTAGATCTCATCACTTTGAGTCTTGTTAAACGACTTTTCGAGATCTATAGATTTTAAAGCTTTCCCCAGCTTCTTGTGTATTGCAAAATAAATGGCAAGCAGTTATTTTCTGTCATATTCCAAAGTCTTAAAATCATACAGCACCTATCACTGTGACATCATGACTGGTTCAGAGACATTTATGCACTTTGTTGTTTGCTGTGTTAGGAGTAATACCAGAAGACTAAATGCTAAGGCATGATAGGCTAAAATCACATCTGCTTTTCAGGCTATTGGTTTCTAATTATGGAATGTTTCTATTTATATTTTCAGATTCATATGAAGACAATGCCAACATCTATTTTTAGATTATTGACAGGCCAGGAAACACCCCATTATATGTAGTACATGTTCATGTTAAGTTTTTAAAATGTTTTTTTTTTATTTATCACAAAATACCATGAAACTTGACAAACATTCTTTGAAGTCACTAAGTTTACAAATTTTCTTATATTAGCCATTTTTTGCTTTAAACTAAATGAATGGTTTTAAACCCCGCAGGTGCAAAGAGCCACAAACTTTAAGCATTTATGTATTGCTTTGTTCGTACATCCTATAGACATATAATACAAATTAAATGTACATTCAAATGCAAATTGACAATCCAAAACACATTCACATGTACTTCAAAGTGAATTCAAAGTACAGCAAAAAGATTGGAACATTAAACAGTCACTCAATGTGCATTCAAAAATGGTAATTACTTTGCATTAGGTGTGAACAAGGCATTATTTATAAAACTCGAAAGTTTTCTGGCAATGTCCAAATCAGTGTTCACCTACCTACCAGTAATCCATTTTGATCTGTGGTCTGATGTTTTATTATAATTGTCGTAATAACTGGTTTCAATATGATTATTAAAACTAACCTACTATTACATGAAACTCAATATCTGTTGAAAGCAAAATGTGCATCATCAAAAGTCAAACATAACGTTTCTCAATTCTAAAATATCAATACATATCTTTAAGAACCTTTTATAAAGTTCAGCACATCTTTAAAAAGCTGAAACTGGCTTGTGATAAAGACTGTAAGGTCACATGATATGCCATTTTACATGTGGAATTCTGGGAAAATTTTTTGTTAAGTCAAGTTTCATGATATTTTAGTAAAATAGACATGATCTGAATGTTATTTCAATGTGTATTGACAATATTTACATATGTATGTTTCAAATCATTTACAAAACATGTCACAAAGGTGTATTCCATTGATAGTTTAATTGTATGTCAAATTTTGATGTTTAAAAAATGTAAAGCAATTTTCCAGATTTAAATCATTTCACAAAATTAAATCCAAATGGGGCATTCCCTGGGAAATCTACAAATCTTCATTGTATGTTTAAACAAGTGTTTGTTTTGAATTAGTGATTTGTAAAGATATGAGTGATGCATTATAGAAACATGTTTTGATAATTAATTACATTGGATAATGTGAAAATCCAGCACTGGTTGTGTATTGTCCATGTTCAGATATAAAACATTGGTTTTCTCTCTTTTAAGCATAATCTACAAAGTAATTATATAAATATATGTAATTGAATGCCAAATATTGTGACGGGAAGACAAGGGTCTGTGATGTGTATGTCCCTAGCTTTCATACTTGTTTGTACCTGCTGTGACCGGTTCACAAATTGATAATGGTTTAATTATTTATCAAAAGACTTCTTGTCTGAAGCAAGTTGTGATTTTTTCGTGTTTCTGTATACTTTGTAAGTTTGTACAAATCATACAGTGCTGTTTTAGCATGTTTGTAAGGTAATTTTACTGTTTTCCTGAACAGTAGTTTTCTGAAAAATTATGACATGTTTTTTTAAGTGCTCGACTTTAGGTATCTTTATCCTTGTATTAAGTGCCCATTCTGCTATAAGCAAGTTATACCATATACAGAATGAAAAGGAAAGAGTCATTTTAATTTTAAACAAAAGGATATGGAATAAATTCCAGAAAGACAGCATCTGTTGACTTGCTAGAGCAGCATTAATACCTTTTCATTGTGTAAAATTCTAAAGAAATGAAAAGCAAATGCGTATTTTGAGGGAATTTTTGTGTTGTTGTTAAAATTTCTTGATGATTTGTCCCGTACAGTTATCATATAAAGAAAACAATTATTTAACACTGCCTTCCATGTGACTACTGCTAAATTCTTTGTCTGTGATCGTTTAATATAATCTGAGTGAAACAAAATCATTTTTGGGTGGATTTCACTGTCATAAATGTGAAGTATTTGTTTAGATTGCTTGCTTCAACACTTGACAGAAGGGAAGTAACTCAAACCATTTCTTTAAATCAACACTTAATGTTGAAATTGAAGGTTTTTTGTTTAAGCCAGACTTTTTAAATACAAAAACAGGAAAAAATCATTAACAGATTTAAAGATCCTTTCAAAGCAGTTAATTTGTTTCTTGACAATTCTGAAACAGTAAAAATTTTATTGAACCCCCATTTTCATGTTTGTTGCAAGTATTTGAAAAATAATCATACCATTTCATTTTACAAAATTCAGAATGAACAATCCAATATATAATTTTTTAAGGTTAAAAATGCTTAGTGTTGTTTACCCCTTTGACTATTAAGCTGTGTGTAGGTTTAATTTTTTGTTTGTAAAGCAGGTAAACATTTAAGATTTGATGATTTTTTTTATTTTAAGAAATGGATGCAGGATAGACCTTTATTTCATTATATACAAGAACTTTCTAGCAGATGGGTGGGGTTGAAATTCTACACAGAAGAGAATTCAGGATTTGGGTTAGAGGGAGAATGTGCCCTCATCCATCTCATCAGAGATGCTTGGATGAGGGCACATTCTATATCGGTAACCTTCGGCTATCCTCAGGTTAAGGTGAACTCTTTAAAGCATCCAAAAATTTTAGAGACCCTGCTCTTTTTTGCTTTATTTTATCTATATTTGAAAAAGGTCAATCTAATAAAAATTAGATCTCCGCACTTGCTCCCCCTTTTTTATTTGTTATTGTCTTTGGTCGTGTCGTGGGAGATCTAAGGACATCCCATCTGAGTTCACGTCAGGGGTAATAATGAATACATTCGGAATGCTTCAGAGCTTTGGGTAAAGCGTTACGATAGGCAAATCGCCTTCACAGTAATGAGGCGTCGCTGAATGGCTATCGTAAATTTGACCTCTGACATGAACTCGGATGGGATGTCCTTAGATCTCCCATGACGCAACAAAAGAAAAAAGAACAAATAAAAAAGGGGGAGCAAGTGCAGAGATCTAGTTTTAATTAGATTTGAAAAAGGTATACTAACCTTTATGGTTTTTCCCTGTTTAGCGCTTGAAAGGCTTGTAATCTGAAATTTCTTGCCATTCTCGGCCAAGGAGTTGCTCAGGCACTGCCCCTGTAGCTGCCCCTTCTGTTGAATGAATTTCTGCCTCTGATAGGTGCAGCTGGGCGTTTGAAGTTTTTTGAGTTCGATAAATTTTTGTTCAATTTGTGAACTTCATTTATATCACATAGTCTTTTTGAGACTTCATCCCTGAAGAGACATTCAATTCCTACAGGTTCATTTCGATTAATTAATTGGTAGAAACGTCTGTCAATATGTGGTCTTAACAACATGCGTCTCTGAACTGAAAGTTCAAAAAATGTGTTGCATAAAATTGCAATAGCTCTGGATGCTAGTTCCTTAAATAATTTACGATCCAAATTTTTGTTTCTTAACAAATTGGCTATTCTTAGAATAGGAACAATTCCTAACCCAAGTAATTTTTGAACAGTCTGGAACATTAGAAATTGACCTCTAGCTCTCCTATCCAAATTTTGCCAAATTTCTGGGTTAATAGCAGCAGACTGAGTCCTTACAATTAACAGGTATTTTGTTGTCATCTTTTTTGACAAGTGCAGATACGTCTGCCTTTTTCCTAATAACAGCATCTACAATTTTAGCCACGGACTCATCTACTTCAGTGCCATACTTGTCAGAGTCTTCAAAAATATCTGGCAGTTCAAAATCTTCATTTTCATTAGGCTCTTGGCCATTAACTGTATTTTCATCATCACTAAACATATCATAATGACATGGGGGTATGTCTTCATGACTATAACCACTTGTAGAAGGACGAATATTATGTTGTTCCTCAATACTTTGAGTTACATTTTGAGACTGATTCAGACTTATTGCTGTTAGTAAATTTTCAGTAAAACTTGAAAACAAATTTTGCATGTTATTAGAAAATTCATCAAATTCTGCTTTCCTTTTGGAAATTTTGGACTTTTTAGGCTTCTCGGACTCATTCCCAGTTGTTTCCTTATCTTTTCTTTTCATAGGGGTTAAGTTTGTACTTACTGCGTTTCGCAAAGAAACTTTGAATTTCCGATTCGAAAATTCTACAAAATAAATGAACTGATTCAGTTGGGAACGTTATTAACGTCCTAAAAATATTTGCTCTAACTTTGCCGGAACGTGCGGCCTTAATAGTTAAAGAGGCTCGATTGTTGGGCGCATTCCCTTATATACTCACAGGATTTAAATCACTCATCTGTAAAAAAGGCATGTGCAGTGGGAAAGTAGTTAAAGTTCACCTTAACCCGAGGATAGCCGAAGGCTACCGATACAGAATAAAAACTCATAGATTGGTGGGACTTGATATTTTTTGAATTTTCTTCACAAATCCTATATGATTTTCTTTTTTTTTCTGGTATAGAAAGTGGCTTGCCCCTTTATTTTTCTGCTACCCATTTTAACTTTCATTGAAATTTTATCGTCTAGACTTGCAGCCATAGTTTCTGTGATAAAATATATATGTGCAATTCATTTGATATTACAATTTCTGGCAATTATATAGTGCTACTCTTAGAATAAGAAACAATTTATTTGTGACTGAATTAGTTAGCATTGAAAATATACAAAATGAAAAAATTGAAATGTACTGACATGTTTAAACATGTAAAGAAGCACAGCCCTAGTAATTGCTGTGTATCAACTTTTGTGCTAAAATTTACATTTCACTGAAAAACATGAATTTTATGTGTTTAAATTCAATTGTTATGTTATTTAAGTTCAAAAATTATACTTTTTTCTAAGAATCAGACAGAGTTATATTTAGATTTTGAACTTTTTGGCCGTATTTTCATTTTAATGTTTTGGTCAAATTAGTGATATGTTTGCACTATTATTTTTTTGTTGAATTTGACATTTCTGCATATTGGATGTAACCTCATACTTTTGAAATATTTTGAAAATCACTTTAAATGAGACTTATTTGCTATATTTCTTATGTTCTTACAAGTTTTGTGATTTTTGTGGAAAGATTAAACAGCTTAGTGTTTATGACAAATTTTATCTGTGTTGCATTTCATCTGTATTTTTGGTCAAATATCATTCAGCCAGAAAATTCAAAATTCATACCATTGTCTATAAATATTTATCTTTAGGTCTAAAATGTAGTAACAAAAATGATAAAATAAATAAGTAAAGTTTTGTAGTTTTCCAGTCTTGATTTGTATAAATTACTTCTTGTCTTTAGTGAGCATGAACATGAAAGTGTTACTGTCTGTGTATTTGTAACATGAACATATTGTTGCCCATCGAATCATGTACGATGATCATATACCATATTATATTGTGATAAATATTAATATATTCTAGTCTTTGTGAAAGTGATGAATGAATGTTTGAAATGCAGAATCTCAAAATCCAATAATTTCTAGTTAAAAATTTGATGATAAATTTGAAATTTTGTTAGAACTTCACCAAGAACTTTTTTTTTAATTTTTTATTGTTCTTTTCTTAATGGTCTTTATTTCTATTATAGTTTGAATAAACAGCATATTTAATAAAGCCATGAAAGATGTTTTTATGCAAATGAAATTGTTTACATAGCAATATTGA
Source organism: Geukensia demissa (assembly GCA_034783895.1). Taxonomy (NCBI): domain Eukaryota; kingdom Metazoa; phylum Mollusca; class Bivalvia; order Mytilida; family Mytilidae; genus Geukensia; species Geukensia demissa. The sequence goes on along the minus strand of JARWCS010332609.1, from coordinate 3,210 downwards.
CCAAAACTTGATAAAATGAGACTTACATTTTTGTTATATATATGCAAAAATTTTTCGGTAGATTTTTGGTTTGGGCCTGACATTGTCATCGTCCGTAGACAGAAAGGTTTCTATTCAATAACATTTGTTTTATTATTTTGGTCCATTTGAAATTTCAACAAAATGATCCCCAATATAAAATACAGTATGGGATTTTGAGTGATCTAGACCCACCAGTTTTTTAAGGGGGAATCAAAGGGGATTTTTTAACCTTCACATGTAAGTTATCTCTCTTTTTCTGATTATGTCGTTTATTTTAATGATAATTCTCAATGACAAAGTCATCGTAACAAGCCACATGAGCAATGACCTATCGCTTACCATAATTGAGATATATGGGGCGGAAAAAATTGCCATGCCCTAATTTTTAAATATTTATTTTTTATGTCTCATCTGATTTTAATAGGTTGCTATTGCAACAAAAGTTACCCTGACATTTTTCTTGGTACTGTTTTTGAGATAAAAGGAGTCAAAGTCAGCTAAAATTTCAATTTTGCATATGACAAATTTTTATTTTTATCCAATTTTGATGGGGGTTTTCCAAATCATTCCTAATGAACAATGCATCAAAAGTAACACCAGTTTTTGGGATAGTGGGGGGTCAAAATGATCACTGATCCAGTCATATTGATTTGTCCAGAAAAATACTGTGTCCACATTTAGGGAAATATCCATTTGTTTACTTTTCACATGCCAGCGTATCATGCTGCGCTTGCAAATCACCTCAGTTTTATATGTAAGGGGAAAAAATGGAGAATTAATATCTATTCACCTTGCAAGGTTAGAAAATTTTTCAATAAATTACATGACAGATATTTCCAATTTTCATCAGCATTTTGAAATCTCCAAGTTTTTCATACAGGTGTTTCTTCCTAATTTTCATTTAAGATCTGATAAATATGTATTACCTCAGTTGACATGGAAATTCAATGCTCTAACTTAGTTTATCCTTTTTTTATTTATGATTTGTAATAAATAAAGAAAAGTCAGGTTGTAACCCCTTTTTCATTTTGATCTTCTACTGTTTAGAAGTAATTGGTACAGTGGTTCTTAAAGCAAAACTTTTCTTTGAAAGAAGCAATGCAAAAACATTTAACCAAGAAAAAGTAATAAAATCTAATGAAAATTGAATAGATCCCGACGGCTGTTTTAGGTAAAATGTATATTGATAGAAACATTAATTTAAGCTGATTAAAAGGGTATGGGAGATAACTTGCACATTGCAGAAAAATTACATGTTTAAATAAAAATAAAATTGTTTCTCTGTCACATATGAGTATCATTATCTTTGCATAGATAGATTTTTCAAAACCCGCAATTCTTAAAAATTCAGATTAGTATTTGCATAAATTTCCTCATATATTCATTTATTGAAGCAATATTGATAAAAGTGATTGACTTCACTTTATTTCGGGTTGTTTTTGCTAATAAGGTAATCGTGAGGCATGAATGCCAGAAAAGCTTTAAGTGTGTATGTGTGGTGAATGCTTGATTTGTGCTATATTATTTAACATGATTTACCTTTCCAAATAAAATCAGTCGTAAAAGTGAATATTGTTGTTTTTGTCTCCCCTGCCAAAGCAGGACATTGGTATTACTCCCCTACTGCTGCATAATCTTTTTTTAAAGCTTTAATCACCAAAGAGTTTGATCCAGATTAACTTTATTTGGTATAATATATTTGTGTAATACTAGTATAGGATATGGATTTGCCAGCTAGTCATAGGCAATTTTAACTTGACCTCATTTTCAATGTTTCATGGTTCAATGGCTTGGTAAAAAATTTTGAAAGCATGACAAGTTTTCACAGTCAAGTCTATTCCTCAATAACTGTTAATAACTATTATTGATATTCACAAAAGACATGTGAAATATTGCCAGCCATCACTAGGCATCTGTTGTCAGCGTCACTGTTCATTAAAAATTTCTTTTGAATCTTCTCTGAAACTACTGAGGAGAAATGAATGAAAGTATATGTGATTGTTCCTGAGAGTGTTTTGCACAGAATAACATAGGAGATTTTATCTGTAACAGACATGGATGTTGTTACAAGTACTAGAACATAAGGGTCAAAAAGGAGTTTTTATTCTATTTCTTCAAACCCACTAGGTTAAGACAAATTCTGACAAAGGGTAAAATGTTTATTGGTTGTTAGGAGTACATGACAGTCTGTTATGTGTCTTATGTCCTTGACCTCATTTTCATGGTTCATGGACTTCAGTCAATTTTCATAACTGATCAACAATAACTTACCTTCTTTATCATGTTTTCAATTTCTGACTATTGATTTGTTTTATTTAAATGTCCTGGTGGTGTTACTTGCTGATTATTTAGAATAGAAAGTTATTGTGTCCATACGTTTATAGGGTCAAAGCCACATATACAGGCGAGACATTTTAGTGTGTCCACACTTGTGGTTTTTCGCATACCTTTGAGTTTTTATTTCCTCTATAAGAATTATTAATTCCCTTGATTAACTTATGAACTTCACTAAAACTCATTTCATTTGATATATAGTGTGTAGTGTTTTTAATTTGAGCAATTCTGTTTGGTACCGTTAATGAATTTTGACAGTATTTTGCGTTCAAGTGGTAGGTTTTGTAGTTTATCCTCATTTTATTATGTTACTAAAACTGTTTGAAGTTTACAAAAAAACAAGTTTATCAATGTTGAATAAGAATGGTGAATTTTTATTTGCTATATGTCCATTTCATGGGGTAACCTCTTGTCAGTAGTATAAGAACCAAACATTTTGTTAAGCACTAGAAGGTGCAATTCAGGCTCTCTAGTTCCTCTAGTCTTGCAAAATAGTTTAAGATAAAGAAATCTTTCAACATAACTGAAAACTCTCACTGTGATGAATCCAATGAAAGAAAGCTTCAAAATCCAATGAAGATTAAAACTTTCTCCTAGCCTTTAATTTGCATTTTTGTCTCGCCTGCGACGAAGTCGCAAAAGCGAGACATAGGTGTTACTTTCCGGCGGCGGCGTTAGTTTTTTTTTTTGAAAGCTCTATATCTCTGAAAGTATTAATGATTGGATGACCAAAGTTAGTGTGCTTATAGTTCCTGATATGAAATTATCGACCAACTATATGACATTGGTCCTTGACCTACTTTGCATGGTTCAGTGACTCTTAAATCTCCAGCGTCAAGTTTTCATGCTTAGGTC
>JARWCS010332587.1:0-12062 GCA_034783895.1 Geukensia demissa | reverse complement strand
GAACCCCCAAAATCAATCCCACACCATATCTCATACTAGGAATCAATGTATCAAAATATCAAAAGAATCGGTTCACCTCATCAAAAGATAAGTTGCGGAAACCTATGTGTCCACAGACAAGACGCGGACGCCGACGCTGACGCTGACGACAACGCCATAACATAATACGACCGCAAATTTTTGCGGTCGTATAAAAAGTATGCTTTTTGAAAGTTCCCTGTTTAAAAGAATGGCTTTATGAATTAATTTGATAGTTTTAAAGGAAATAAATAACCTTTGATGGGTTAAAGTTACTTTAAAACAAATTTAAGGAAATAGAAGAAGAGAAAATGTATGAAAGACAAGGATTATTATTGGACTGAACATTAACACTATTATCTGGGATGGTACAGCTGGTTGTAAAACCATGTGGTAACAGCCAAACATATCACAAATAATTATTAATAACTTAAGAACTGTAGTGACTGCATAGAGTGGAAATCTATTACCAAGCAGATTTAATCATCCCTATACAAAAATATAAATAAACATTACTGTTTCTGTAAAAAAATATATAAGAATCTTTCATTGCTCCCTTAGCATAATTAATCTGAGATGATGTAAACAGAAATTGTAACATTTAAACCTTGTTTAATAGCATCAAATGAAACAGTAGTAAATGTTCACAATTCCTTCACAGATTTAAAAGTCATCAGAGTATTGTGGCATCATATGTTTCAAATGTTAAAGTCATATATATCACACAAATACATTTTTCGTATTTTAACTTGTAACCTTAAATGGCTGCTATATGAAAAATGCCTGTGGAAAAGTTTAAGCCCCTCAGTTCAATAATTTTGTGCTGATTTAGTTATGTCTTTGCTAGATTTTCAATTTACCTGCTTCTATGGGTTAAATATCTTCATTAGTAGCTTTAAATTCCAAACTTGGCATAAAATATGGTTTACATGGATCAACTTTTCTATATATTTTAAATTCAACCTAGAAATAATGTATTTCAAAGATTTGTGTTTACACAAGATGCTAAAAATATTTTATTAATCTTAAAGAATACCTTCACTTGTTTTCTGAGCTTTGACCTGTCTATCCTCCACTTGTTGTTCCTTCACAGGACTATCAACATATGTGGTGATCAAAGGTCTATCAGTGGAAGCTTCGTCATCCCTCAGTGGATAAGGGTCAAGTGATGGTTGCCCATAGGTTTGCTCACAAACAAGTTTTGCTGATTTGGCATCAAATGTCTGTAAGATTAATATATGTTAAAGTTTATTTTATAAACATGCTTTATGGGATTTTTTTTTTCAATTTGCAAAAGGCTAAAGATTGTTCAACTTAATAACCAATGAAATGATACAAATTCAAATTCAAATTTTATTAAAACCTAATCAAAGTGCCCTAGTGGGTATATAATCATGACAAATAAAAAAGAAAACCAATCATGCACACATACATACTCGACTTAAAAATGCCTATGAAACTGATTATTAATGATTGGAATTTACAACACAAAAACAATATCAAGACTATTGCAGCTGAGGAGAGTACAATGAGAGATAACCCAAATTGAATAGATAAAATCATTGATGATGAAACTTTTAGAAATATCATGCAGTTATACTATTGGTTTTGCATGTAGAAAGATTGATCTCAACATAATTAATAAATTTTCTGATAATTTTTTGGTCCTTATTTGATAATATCCAAATAAAAGTTGATGTGAGTTAAGTAGGATGGGATTATTGTTAGTAGTAAATGGTATGTCTGAAAAAGTTAGAGTTATTTCCCCTAGATGGGCTAATATAAAGTCATGCAAATTTTTAAATGCATATACCTGCAAATCGACGACAAACATGACAATATTGTCTGCAAAACTCAAGAAGGATACCCTCGCTCCCTCATCAAAGTGAATTATCTGCCCTTGGAATGAGCTGAGATGAATTACCTTTAGAGATTCATAACTACACATTTTGTCTTATGTCAACCAATTTAGAAGCACTTTCAAGGTATGTGGACAGATAGAAAGAAAAGGTGATTCCTATATTCCCACAAACTTTGTTTGCAAGGTAAAATAAAAGGTGTCATGGTGAAATGCAAAAAAATAATAATAATAACACAAAAAGGTTAAATATAAAAAAAGTTCAAATAGAACGCACTGTTAAACCATTTTAAATTTATCTAGATTGTTGATACACTTAACAAGTATAATTCCATTTTACCTTAAACAGTTTTTTGGTTGCTGTAGATTTTTTAACTGGTTCCTCTGTCAGAGTGTCATCACTGTCGTCATCTTCATATGCTTCTATACAAAATAATATTAATATCACTGTAAGACTTTTTGATGTCAAATTGGCACCAAAGACAAAAGATCTTTGAAGAAATTTTTTCGATCAAACATTAAAACTGGTTGTTGTCATCTTGAATTAATATTTTTCATAAGGAACCATCAAAGATTATTCACAAAACAAATCATTTCAACTGGCTTAAATGTTTCAGATTAGGAGAAATTTTAACTAATTTCCCAATGTTGAACTTAGTTTGGCTGTGATACTCATCTTGAATTTCCAATCAAGAAAAACAATAACTTTAGTAGAGGACCACTAAGTATGATTACTATAAAAAATACAATTTAATTGGCTTGGTAGTATCTGACAAGAAGAGCTTTTATATGTTTAAGCTAAAAAAAAATGCATTTGCCATATTGAATTTCAAATTGGCAAAACAACCAAATTATTTGTAGAGGATCCTCCATATAGTCATCGCTGGTCGAATTTGGTTGTTTCAGAAAAGATTCAAATGCAATTGTAGAAATATGATGACCCCAAAATTGCTGGAAATATTTCAAAGGTGAACTAAAACGAAACAGGTTGTAGGTTTACTGTTCACTGTAGTACTGGAAGCAGTCAACCTAACATCAACCTAACTGACCATCACATTAAGCTAAGAGACTGCTGAAAGAGGGGTAAAGCATCAGTCAATCAAGTGTGTATCTAGGACAACAGAAAATTCAGCACATAAGGATTTATTGGTGGAGAATTTAAAAACTAAATTTCATTTGTATTTCACAGTTCAATGGAGACAAATGACTAAACTAACAGTTCTAATCAATCAGCACTCCAATGAAAGATGCTTTTGATTTCTGCAACATTTTCTATGGATGCAAAATGATATTCAAGTCATTGATAGAGGTTAAGTATTTAGTCCTGTTGGAACAATGAATATGAAAAATAATAAAAATATTTACAATGAGATATCATGACTTTTATCCTGGGATCATTCATGGTTTCATGGGGCAAACATAGTGTATGTCTCCTCTAGTTATTACAAGATGCATTTATTGTCATTTACATACTATTTAAAAGAATGATGATAAAAAATATGTTAGAAAGACATAATCTACATCTTAATAAATTAAAAAAATATATTCAAGAGCAAAATTCAATTGCATCTGCAAAAGTCAATTGCATCTAAGGCACTTTTCTGGATTATCTTCATCGACATGCTAGGGGCCAAAAAAGGAAGATCAGTCTGATTTAATGAGTTTCCACTTACATTCATGGACTGAATGAAATACACAATTCATGATGTAAACAAGTCATGATGTAAACAAGTCATGATGTAAACAATGCCAATAAGCCAAACAAGAAGATAACAATCAGGGAATATGTTTGAAAGATGTAAACTGTATCCCTCCAACATGCACTACAGTACCCTACAATAAGTAGAGCATACACATCAAGCAGGGGAATTTTTTTTCGACTTCAATACAGCAAAAGGAAAAAACTCTGTAATAATATTTGAAAGAAACAATGTGAAATTCATAAAGATTTATTAATCTTGGTGGCCCGATAAACTGCAGTAATGATAAATAAGAATTACCTCTCAATGGTCCTGCCCATGACTTGCTTACAGGTGCTGTTTGTGGGCGAGGTTTTCTCATTGGCCTTCTGACCTGGGGAGGTGAGGTTAAGATAGCTCCTCCTAACGCAGGAGTAGTCAGATCCAAATGGTGTCTCTTGGCTTTGGAATCTTTCTGCATTAACTGAGGGGTTGGAATTCGACCATCATCTGAAAAAATCTCTGTGCTTCTGGATGAACGGCTGCCTTCACTGTAACAAAAAGTAATTTAACACTTGTAGGATAAATAATCCAGATTTTTATGTCAGAGAACATATTTCAAGTTTCCTTCAGCTGCAATTTTTTTTTAAGATGATGGAAATTTATTTCACTTTGGCAAGATATATTTTGTGCCTCACTACTCAATCACTGACAAATGGTGACTGGTCTCTAGTAGACATTGGATGCAGTGGCCAATTTACTTTGCTCCTTTTCATTTTAACTGGGTGATCCTGTTTATGAACACATTATTTTAAAATGCATCTATCAGATTTTCTCAAATATGGTCAATTTTGCATTTTCATCCACATATTTAGGAATCTATATGATCATATGTTTTTGTATACTGTCATGACCTGTACTTCTGTCAGTACAAAGTTCATGACTTGTTCCCAGATTATTCAAGTTTTGGAGTTCTTCAAGGGGTTTTCCTGACAAGGAATGAGCTACCGGTAATCAAAATTTTATACTATTTTCCTCATAGCATGGGATTCCTGAATATCACAAACTTTCTCAAAACCACTGGTCCGGCTTGTCTTGACTGATAGAATTTCAATCGGACTGACCACTTGAGGAATACATCAGATCAAATGTTAGATGTTTTTTTTGTCTGACCACTTGTCAGCAAGTTTTAGTGTTCGATATGATGTCTGCTCTGAAACTTTTGTAGACACAATTTATGTCAGTTCACTGTTGATGCATTAGTAAAACTACTTGTTAAAATATTCATAAACCACATGCTAGTCAATTTTCTTAAGTATTTTTCTGCCAAATTGTTACAGAAATAGAGAATCTTAAATAGGTAGCCATTCAATTCATAATCTACAGTCAAGATAATTAAATCTTCAAAGGACAAGATACAATTTTCTCAATGTTTTGGGCTTAAATAATTAAGGGCAACAGCACAGACAACTCATATTGATACTTAAAGTAGAACTTTATATAACAACAGCACAGATAACTATACTGATACTTGATAGAACTTTATATAAAAACTTGACAAAAATTGTGGTGGTCTACATTGTCACAAATTTTTTTAGAAATATTTGGTCCTGTTAGTGATGTCAGTATGTGTATAAATAATAGAAAAAAACTTGAAATTAAAATTACTGCACCTTATTCTTTCCTCATCTCTCTGTTCTGTCCATGCTGCCTTACGGGGTCGTGACCTCTGTTTCTGAACTGGTTTATCTACATAACGTCTCCTCATTGGCTCGACCCTGTAATCCTCTTCCTCTACATCCTCCATATGTTTGTAGTCTTCATCTTCTGAAGCAATGGTTGCTGCTGCAGAAAAGTTGGAATTCATAACCTTTGATTCTAATGCCTTCTTCCTGAAAAGACAAATGCATATATGTGCTAATATTAATTTGTTAATATACATCTTTGTACTTATTTTTTCCTTAATAAAAAGCTAGTGTTCAAATTTTGTCATACAACCATTCAATCACCAGACTTTCATACACTTTTACTAAATTATTAAATCTTAAAACTGTATGGTAAAGAATATGAAAATTAACCATTAGTTCCCACGAGCATTTATAGCTAACCTATATGTAGTATACAGTTGCCAAGACAAAGTAGACATTGAAACCATTAAACTTGGGTTCCAAAAGAGCAACCTGTTTTAACAAGAAGATTTTTTATTGAAAATCCCAAAAACTAAAATAAACTAAGTTTGGGTTAGTCTGCCATCTTTGTTTGTTGGTGGGATCATCATATGTATTTCTGAAAGGGACCCATCTAGTGATTTTTTTCTTGAATTCCCAATAGTGTCCTATGCTAAACAAAGTTCAGCTGAGGCAGCAATCTTGGTTGGCCAGTGGGGTTATCACATTAAAATTCTGAAAGGGACCTGGTTTGTGGGTTTTGTCTTTAGACACAATTCTAAAAGGTACCAACCTGGTAGTGACCATTCAAACAATGTGTTTTCAAATAATCAAGTATTTCCAGACAAGGTGCTTTTTATTGAGTTTCCCATAGGGTACTATGTTAAACTAAGTTCTGCTGAGGTCTCCATCTTGGTTGATGGGTGGGGTCATTGATATAATTCTGAAGGGGACCTACTTAGATACAATTCCACCTAAGTTTGGTTCCAAACTAGACCAAGTATTTCCAGACAAAATGATTTTTTAATGAGTTTTCCATAGGTATTATGCAAAACTAAGTTCAACTGAGGTGACCATCTTGGTTGGTGGGCAGGATCATTAGATAAAATTGGGAAAGAAAATCACATCAGGACCATTTGTGTAAAGTTTGGGTTTGATTGGCCTTGCAGTTTTGAGGAGAAGATTTCAAATCTTTTTTTTTATTTTAAGTAACACAAGCCATGTTGGTTGGCTGATTGCAACCCCAGATATAATTCTGAAAGTTGACCACCCTAAAACCATTACACCAAGGTTTAGACAAAATTAGCTAAGCAGTTTCAGAGGGGAAGATTAAAATGTGAATTTTGGATGAACACAGATGCAAAGTGATGGAAACAGCTCACATGACCAGCTAAAATGACAACAGCTTACAATTTGCTTTCTTATATTATTGGTAAAGTATTGTCAATTAGTATTGTTAATACACAACCCTAACTGTTGAAACAGAGCATTAAGGTGCAAAGTAGCTGGTTTTGTTACAGAATTAAGAAAGTACAGTTATATGTCAAGTGTCCAGATGACTTGCAACTTATATTTAAAATTAAGAAATAACAGCAGTCATGCATATGGATCACACACAACAGATCAATGTTTCTTTTTTATGAATTTGTTGAAACAAGGAACACAAAAATATCTAACTTAAGTGATCAATATTTTTTGGTACTTAAAATATTCAAAAACATTGCCATTTTTAATTGTTTTATTCATGCTGTCTTCTTTAAACTACTTTTTTTCTTGAAAATTTTCATTAGAAATTTTAAGGAAATAATGGAGTAAGTCAACATGTTTCTGCTGTACAGATATTATATCCAATAAATTGTGATTAGATAAACATCAAATTGGAATTAAACATCAGAATATAAATTTGATTATGGATTAGGAAATGGTGGGATACAGGTAAGTGATCAATATGTCTTGTTTCCATGGAAACCATGTAACATTGATTTCTGTTAATTAAATTGCATGTGTTATTTTGAAAAGAAAAGGTAAATAATGTATATTTCATGGGCTATGATATACATTATTCTGTGATATTGACATTCCAGTACAAGAAAACTGATGGACCAGGATACAAGTTTACCTTGCATTTATGTAAGTAAAATTTAATATTAGTAATATAAGTAAAGTATAATATTCCTATGACCAAAACAATTTACTACAAATTTGGCACTTCCCAAGTTTTCATCCTGTAGCAACTTTACAATTTTCTAGAGGATATTGTTATGATTGCCATATAACAACCCCATTAGTGAAAGAAATTAGTAGTAAACCTACCCACAAAGGTTATGTAAAATTGTGTAAGTCTATACAAAAATTTTGAAATTTTAATAAAGAGTACACTAAGTGGTCTATGTAAAATGATGAAAAGTCTACATTGACTTGGAAAAAAGTAAGTTTCTAAAACTGCTCAGTTTCAATTGATCCGACTATTGAGGTTTGTATACATTTTTTTTGCTAAGTTTTCATTAAGCAAAATTCAAAGGTATCCCAGTCAAAATCCCATGAACAACACAAAGGTCAGTTTAGTAATTAGCCTAATTGATATTCTTATCTATCTCACTGTGTATGATTAGTTTTGTTATCTCAATCACTGGAGTAAGGGAACACAAACACAAAACATGTCAACCGTTACAACAAAAACCTGCTAGAATTTAAACTTGTATCAGAAAAATACATCTAGATATGATAATAAGATAGTAGGGAATAAGACAGTTCCTGCTGTGAATCTGAACAGTTTATCACTTGATTTTAAAAGAAGATGATGTGCAAAATTTATGTAAATATCTACAATAGGTAAGAAAATTTGTTATTTTAATCATAATAACTGAAATTTAAGGAGGACAAATTAACTTTAATTAAAAACATTTTGACACTGAAATTTGATAAAATCTTTGCAAAGTCTCAATCCTTTCAATCTATATACAAGCTATTGTCAGATCCAAAATAATTTGAATTTCAAATGATATAGTCTCTTTCAAAATATCAAATATTGACATTTGAATAAATCTAATCTTAAATCCAGGCAATATGAAATTTACATCAAAATTTAATCATCCAATAATGAGCGGAAATTGACAATAAATAATGACAACATATGTGTTGTTACAGAAATTATCCCATTACAACAATATGAAAATGTCAAACCTAACCATCTAGTTCTATTTTGGACATATCAGACCCAAATAACATGTTACTTCATCAAATATAACCACAGCTACAATCTATTAGTGGTCAGGTGTAAGATGTGAATCACACAGGTAAGTCTAGTAAAAAAGTTTTTTCTCTGTCATGTAAGAAACAGAAATATCCATCTGCAGGAGTATTTACAATGTCATTCTCAATTTAATGATTATCATGATGGGTAAGTTGTCAATTGAACTTTTATTTGTATCAAATATACCCAAAGTGTTGTACTTTCTGGTTCCTTTGTAAGAGGTTTGAAGGATGGGGTTGGAGGATTAATTAAGTAACCATATTAGCAGTCTGAAGTACTTGGCTGTTTTAAGGTTTTAGTATAATTGCTGAAGTATATGGCTAAAACTGCATAAACAGGTGGCAAAATAGCCATCTTTTTTATTGAAAAGCATAATTCTTAAAGAAATCAAATTATAGTTTTTCAATTTTTCAAAATTTTATTTCATCTTGGAAGATAAAGAATTACATCCAAAATCCTAAATTTTTACCTGAGATCTTCAATACAAAAAAGGAAAATATGCAGTCATTATGCCAGGAAACTGTATCACATCTCAATCAGATGCTAATCTAAAAATCTACACAATGGAAACATACTCATTTTGACAAACTCTGAGTTTTTCCAAATAAATAACATGTATAAAAATCTGAATATTGAAAAAAACAGCAGTTTGGTGATCAAAATAAACAACAGCACAAGATTTATGTAATTATCTATAACTCCTGACATGTAATATGGTGTGGGTTAGTTTTGTAAATTTCAAACCCTTCGCCTTTCTATGTCATTGATCAAATGTAAAAAATAAACAAAAAAATAAAAACTTAACAAGATGGTAATACATGTACATGTAATCACACAAAAATTATCTTTGATATTAACATTCCTATCAGACACAATAAAACATGTTGCTACATATATGTTTATTATATCTTTAATCCTGCCTTTTTAATCACTGACAGCTTATATTCAAGATTTTTATTTCTTTTTTTTCAGATAATCCTGTTAATGAATTTTTTGTAATTATTTATGGTAACATCAGCAGGAAATGACAAATAAATCACTCCAGGAAAGGATGCTTCTATTTACTTACGGATATTGTCAATTTCAACATAAACTTGACAAGCAATCAATATGTCTGATACCTTAACAATTCAAAATTATTTGTATTTGATTTGACTTTGTCGAGTTTATTTTCTGTGAAAAATATTTCTATTAACATTAAATTTACTTTTGAGGAAATGGCTAGTACAAAAGAAGATATTAATGTAGTGAAACTAAACAGTTTTGAACTCTTAGGACCAGTTGGAGAGAAACTTTTTGCACCTTGTTGTGTTTCAGTGTCGTCAACAGGAGAATATGTTGTTTCTGATCCTGAAAGTTGTTTTATAATCATCTACAGCAGTTTTGGAGAATATCTCAGTCACTTCAGCACAATACCAAAATCAGCATTTTATCTTCTATTAAATTTGGACAAGCATAAACCACACGACGTAACTTGGTTATCATCTAAGAAAATTGTCTATACACAACCCTGGGGTAGCAAAGTAATTGTTTCAAACTGGAATGGAAAAATTAGCACCTGTATTGAGGGAAAACCATTGTATCAACCATATGGAGTTTGTATTGATAATTTGGACCATATCTATATTACTGATCGGGATAAAGGAAGAATACTATGTTATACTTCTGATGGAAAATTAATTAAAACTTATGGTGGACTTGGATCTGTTGACGGATTATCAATAATCCATCCACATTATATCACACTCAGTAAATCTGGAAATATTGTGTTTAGTGATTTAGTAAAGGATATTTTATACATAAAAATATTCAACAGAAAGACTGGAGTTCACAAAACCTTTCCAACTAATATAGAATACAACAAAAGCAACTCAACCAATTCCTTAGCAATTGATTCTGATGACAACATCATTCTAGCAGATAATTCAACTCAATCTTTACAGATTTTAACATGCAATGATAATGAAATTAATGAATTTTTTAATGAAAAATATGACCTTACAAACTTAAAGGAATTATGCGGTATAGCATTTAATCGTGAAGGAAACCTAGTTTGTATAGACCAAAAAGATAAAACTATAAAAATCTTCCCTTGGGCTAAAGATAATCTTTATTGTAATGGTCATGTTAAATCTACTTCAAATATTACTGATGACAGCAATTAAAAGTTTTAAAACACAGTTGTGTTTCAAAATGGTTGATGAATATGGTTATATACATGCACAGTGATTATTGATTAACAACATGTAGATTTGATTTTCCATCCCTATCTCTAAAAAGGAATGCACTAGAAGGATTAAATTTGAGAGACAAAAATCTGTACTAGTATAAGAAAAGATAAGCAGATTATTAGAAGCTGTGGAACAATATTAAATTTACTGGGGTGCTTTCATAAACCTCTAACATGTCTGAATATGCATTTGCTTGAGATGTTTATTATTTTGAAATCCAAGAATTCAAACACTGGCTTTTTGTAAGTGTTACTGAAGTGAAAAGTTAAATAAAAGCATTAAGGAATTCATTATGGACTTCTAATATTGTGTTTGTGGGGGGTGGTGAAAGTTATTAACCTCCTTGCTCTCAGTGGGTTTCAATAAAGTGTATGAAGTACTCAATAAACAACTGCTTTGTCCAGGTTAGAACACAGAACACTACAAATCAAAACTAGCAACCCAGCTTGCCTATTGTTGAATTTTGTCTTTCAACTTGTATGATTTGATTTCCAGATGCTAATGTCAAAGACTGTTCACATTTTAAAAGATTTTACTTGTAAGATGAAACTAGCCTGAAACAAAACAAGTAAAATATAACCTAAGTTTTTTCTGTGGTATCTAATGTTTCTGTGTAAAAAGATGAAGTCAAACCTGCCCTAGCAACCACTTGTACAAATGTATTAAGCAATTGTCTACCTTATATGATCTTAATTTTTATTTCCCTTTGTAGTGCATTTTATCTCCACTAAGGACACAGCATTTAGGAGTAACAGCAAAGACTGGTTGGCCCACAGTCAGAATAATGTGTCAGGATAAAGTGGCACGTCTTCCTGCAGACTGCTGCTTTCCTGAGCTAGCATGTAAAAATTCCGGCTCAGCGTGTCGGTCTAGTACAAAGCAGGGCTCATTCATCATCACCCATTATTAATATGCTCTCGTCCTGAATATGCATAAAATATTTGCCACTGGATGTTAAGTACCATTCAATTAATCAATAGTGCATTTACCGGGTAGTATAAATCAAACCGGTATTTAGTGACCACCTGACTTGCGTGACCTCATTTAAGAATTCCCTTTTTCTTTTCTAAACACAATCTTTGTTTTTTTTAAAGTTTAGAATAAGCTAAACTATATACCATTTGTTTTTGTGTCCGATATAATTTTCCAGACATTTTGGTTAGATAATGGAAAACAACAAACATGACAATACATAAGAGTTAAAAATTATATTACTGAACTAATATCAATAATCTGCATATAATAAAACATAATTCCAATTAAAAACTGAGGTGCTTCACAAGCACAGCATGATACGACCACAGCATGTTGACATGTGAAAGGTGAACAAATGAACCTTTGGGTAAGTGTGGACAC
>JARWCS010332576.1:0-12063 GCA_034783895.1 Geukensia demissa | reverse complement strand
ATGAAATTAAAAATTCTGATGGATTTTCTTTTTATAGACATTATTCAATATAAAAAATATAAAATAGTAGAAAATTTTTTTAGCCAAATTCTTGGGACAAAAATGGCCCTTAAGCCCTCGTCTTTTACAGAAGTTACTGTAGAATTAAACTAACATTGCAAGGTTTGTCCAATGACCCAAACCACTCTCCATATAAGAAACTGCTATTTTTTTCAAAGTTAAACATAGGCTTCTGAGTAACATGACACAAGCAAATTTAGCGATAGCATGTGGAAAATGCAGATACTGAAAAGTCCGAAAATCTGTTTAAATACATAAAATCGAGGTCTTCTTCTTCACTTGCAACATCATTAATATTTGATTTCGCTCCTTATATACTACTTTGCCTTATCTATAAAACTTTACTTCTTTATTTTAACAAAAAAATATTCTGAAAATTATACATGCAATATGCTTAATCTATATGTTGGCAACATAATAGTAACGTTTGCTGAACGTGTGTTACAACAGGCTGCCGACATCCCAAAGGGTACAAATACACTTCCGTTATCGCCCGGGATTAGAGTTAAAGGATTATACGACGGGCGTTGCGCGCAGGCCAGCGGATGCTTACCGTTTCGGAGCAACTGACCCCACTCCTGTTATTTCAATTTTTCTTGTCTCTTTGAACTATGCACTTTTGATCTTTCACAGGGGTATTCTACTAAAGACACGATTTATTACAATATTTGTATGAATGTTTAAATGCAGGCTTTTTGGAGGATTATCAGAGAAAGCAATAAAGTATATAACACAATTACCGAACAGAGAAAGCAATTCCGATCTTTTTCCAGTGTTTCGCTTTATAGATTTTGTTCGCTAAAATGCAAATTAGGATTACTTTGTCATAAAAATTTATTCCATGGAACTTTTAATTTCATAACACAGAAAAAAGGGCTTTCTTAATACCTTGACTTAAAAAATTGTCACTAAAAGCTAGTTAAAATCAACGTTTTGACAAGAGAGATGATTTAGATTTCCCAACTTAATTTTTCGTTTTCATGTGTAACAACATTTGTGACAAATATGTTTAAGTGGTATATTATCAGTTAATGTGATTTAAATTTCTGTTTCTTATCAAGATTTATTTGCTAGAGTTCCTGCTGAAAAAACATCTCTCGAACAAAGATTTTTGAAGGAACGATTTAAATCATCACTTCGGAAATTATACGGTAGACACCACAATTGTGTCGACCTGTATCGAATATCCGTTTCACAGATGAAAACTGACCTTTTCCTGCAAAGTTACAGAGTAAAACAAAAACAGGCTGTTCTTTTCGCCACCTGGAGGTTGTGATCTAATGAAATCTTCTACTATACTCTGAAATAACAGATTGGGAAATGCGGCGGTTGCTTTTAAGAGGCAGGAACTGTTTACCCTTCCGGGCCACCTGAGTTCACGCCCAGTTTTTGGTGGGGCCCGCATTGTTCATAGTTTTATATTTGTGTTTAGTTATATATGTACATGTGTCGTGTTCCGTCTTCTTCATGTTCTCGAAATTGCCGTGTCTGTCGACTTTTCCCTTTTGTCTGGCTCTTTGGTTTTTTTCGCTTTCTCTTTTAACGATTATCCTTTCTGTATTCTTGATTTCTTGTATAAAATTGGATTTAGGTAATATTTTCCTTTATTAACCGCACTTTTAAAATACGGCTCTTCATTGCAGCAATTTTTTCTATTTCTGGTGTGATTGGTGAGGCTGCTTGTTTTTTTTCAGTTTTACAGATTTTAGTCTCTAAACTTTTGTAATTTAATAAAAGGCAACACACAGAAAACTAAAGGCTCAACCGAAACAACTCAATAGACACAATAATTTCAAAAATAAAACTGACCAACCCAACCACGTCACCAAAATACGATACAGAACAATAAATTAGACAATGAATGCCTGAAAAAGGGACGCAACATAAAATGAGAGTACACATGGGTGGTCCGGAAGAAAAATATTTTCCTGTTTTTTAGAATTTCGTCGTATTCCTCAAGTCTTTTAAACATATTAAATATGTTAAAGTCTAAGGTACATTGGGAAGACATCGTCTTGCAAACGTATACCAAGCGTGATAATGCGCGTTTACACGATCAAAGTTTTCCTTCAATAACTGTGTCAAAGATTAAAAACTTGGTCTAATTTCGCAATATAAACGATCAACGTTTTAGATGTGCTTTTATTATTAACAGAAAACTGCAAGCAATTACATCATTAACAACATGGATCCTGGTTTTGTGGAATAAGCATTACATGTGTATATGCACATCTTTTTGAGACGTAAGTTACGAAGAAATTGCATAGGTCTAAGGGGAATATGGTAAAGAGGCTTATTACTAAAAAGAAGAATTTATATATCTGTAGAAGTTACTACAATTTTAGCTTTATGATATAGGAGCAGAATTCAAACATGATAATGACATAAAAGACTCTCAGCATTGTCCTAAAAACGTCAAAACATACACAGAAAAAAGATACAACAGTCTATTACAACCTTCTCCTCAACCAGATCAATGAAATCATTTACTATGTCATTTGCCTATTAGTAATAGGAAAGAGATGTCGCTTTCTTTGTTCTTCCTATTAAAAAAGGCAAAAGATGTCTTTCTTTGTTCCTGCTACTTTTCATATTAAAAGAAGGAATATGGAATATTTGCCAGAAAGGCACATAAAAATCAAAAGACAAATTTAACTGCGTTTAAATTACTTTTTTGGATTAACCTTCAGGCCAAAAATAGGAAGATCATTAATTTATTGTTACCTTAATGCACAAAATGAGATATAAAGTTCATAACGTTATGTACGCCGATAAGCCAAATATAAAGATAAAAATCAAAATATTTTGCAAATAACAATATTGGAAGGATGTAAATCGTATTTTTCCAACACATATTCCAGTAACTACAAAAAGATAAGAGCATACAACTCGAGGTGTTTTACGACTTCCACACAGCACAATAGAACACTCCGTAACAAAATTTAATGAAAAAATAAGGAATATATGCCAGAAAAAGGATTCACAACTAACATACATGTACGTTCAAAGCAAATAATCAAAAGCCAAATTTAACTGGTGGTAATACGCTTTTCTGGTTTTTGGTTTTACCTTCATCAGATACGATTGGGCCCAAAAATAGGAAGATAAGTAAAACTTTTTTGAATTTCAGTTACAGTTCTGGACCAAATGAGATATACTGCTCATGACTTTATGAACGCCGATAGGCCAAATAAAAAGATAACAATCAAGAAAGTTAACAAATTCCGGTACCCGAAAATAGATAATAGCATACAACTCGAGCATCTTGATTTGTAAATTCCCATCGAAACTTTTAGAAAAATTGTAAGAGGTCTTATTGTATCAAAACCGTTAAAGTGTTTCAAAGATTTGGATGCATTTTTACATTAAACTTAGTAAGTGTTAACGGGCCTGAGGTATGTTAGCATTGTTTGATCATATAGAATATTTTAACGCTTTAATATGATTCAGCTGATAGTATTAAACATGTTCATAGTTATCCAAACAGCTTCACCGTTGCTCTCTTCAACAACTACAATGTATGACACCGTCAAATCGTTGGGCTTCACCGATTTGTTCATGCAGAAAAACGCACAGCTTATAAACGATTATTAAAAGAAGATAGTATGATGGAAGTAAACGTATATAACTTTCACACAGTTTAGGAAACATTTCCTGTAATACAATTTTCACTAGTTTCCTATTGGTAGTCACAAAGTTAAATGTAATAACATCAGCACTTTTTAAAGCATTTCAAGATCGACAAAAGTCAGCGACAGAAGAAAACTGTTTGTCGTTTTTTCTCTTACAATGGCTAAGAAATCCTATTTTAGTCGCCATCGTTCAATACAGGAATGAAGCCTAATCCGTAATTTCAGGGTTTTGGAAATTAAAAATAAAATAACGGAAAGTTTTGTATAACAATTCCGCTCAAACCGGTGCTAGGGTACGTCTTGAACTTACAGTGAGTGCGAGTTTTTACTCCGTGTTGAAGGCCTCACTGTGACTTTGAGATGAAGAACAGCAATTAAAGCGCTGTTCCTTTGCTTGGAATTTACTTGTACATATGAGATTTTTGTGTCATGAATATTTACACCATATCCCCCTTTTTCTATTTCATTTGACCTTCCCTTGGTGACAGAATAAGTGAACTACATTCAGAAAGGGGATTCAAAAATGTAAAACTTAAAAATATCTACAGGTTTACCGTAAGGCCTTCAATTATGAACAAAGATCTATACCGTAATGCTCGCTGTAAAAGCCCCCCCCCCCCAACAATCATGACAATATGTGATGATATTCAAATGTAACAATAGTTATTCAATATTAAGTTTACAATGTTCATGCAATGTAAAATAAGCAACTTTTTCTTTGGACAAGCACAAAAACTGATTTACCAAAGTCTTTTGAGAAGAGAAGCTACAGTGATCTGTACAGTTAAGTTAGACCACTAAGCTCTCCTGCTCCCAGAAAATTAGAAAACTGGGAAACATTGACAGGAATGATGGTCTGAAGTGAAGGCATGGATCTAATTTCCTTAAATTATCAATCACTTTGAGTTAATGAACATGTTTTTAACATGTGACCTAGAGGACAAAATCAATCATTCACTGTGCACCTAAAAAATGCACTTCAGTTGTAAGGAGTAGCTTCAATAATACTTGAAATCTTGAACCACCAGACCTATGGAGAGATTTTTGCAAACACTTATTTTCGTCACTACATTTTTTCATACAAAGTACACACAGGTTCAAGGAGTTTAACTGTATCGAACGAAATTACGTTCACAATGTATAATATATATATCATGCTCTCATTATTGTGATATACAGCACACAAGATCAAATGGTTTTTCATTCATAAATTTTAATGCTTGAGTTTTGTTTGAGTAAATTAAAAAATTGAGTGTCCGGTTATGAAATTAAAATATTTCCAACTTTTTAAAAGGATATCGAGTCACCCAGTACAGACTTCACATATTTTCTTTATTTCAAACAAATTTAATGAAGTGAGAATAATCGTGGGTATTTTAAATGGACATTTCCCATTCATCGTTGTAATTGCATGGCGAACTTCTCCCGAAAATAAAATTATAGAATATAATACCAAGGAATATGATCATAAATGATATATAAATATTCCAATTTTTGTGGTTTAAAATTTCACATGTTTGCAGTATTAAAATCATATTACAGGTAGAAATTAGTCATAGAAAATACCATATAAGTATGAATTAAAGTTAATTTAAATATACCCTGGTTCTTGATTCAGTAGTTTTTTTTTCAGTTGACTGAATTTTAAATATTACATTAGATACACCTTCAGTGCTATAGAAAGTAAATTTTGTGTTGTCTGCCAGTTTGAAAAGAAAGTTTTAGGATAATTTTTAAAATTGTTTTTTCCAAACATTATCTTGTTGTGACATATTTCAGAACCTTCAAACAATTTTCACATAATTAACATACCTTGTCCTTTGGTAAGGGTGGTGCAGGGTTTATTTTTTGCAAAATATTTGCTTTTTTCCCCATGTGTTATCATTCTGAAGTGTAATGTATTTTACAGCGTTTTTTATGTCAACTGATCAAAGTACGATTTGCAAATCAAATTTTAATTTTTCATCTGTGAAATGATATTTTATTTCTCGTACAACTGTTTGTAGCACACTGCCCCCTCCCCCTCCTAAAACACCCTCTTTGGTGGCAATGATTTTTTTGAAAATTTAAGTGTAACTAATAATACTAAGTGACAAATATAGAGAATTCTTTTATTAACTCAGGTACATTTTTTGTTCTTGAAAGAATTTTGAAGTATAAAAACAACCAATTTTTTGGCCAAATTGATATTGCTAGAAATATTTACATTGGTTTTAATGTAAAATCATAAGTTATCTCCCCTGTGGTTATTTGTTTTTAAATGCATTTTATGTAAATTTTGTTTCCCCATGAATTCATTCAAACTGTAAAACACCAACATTAAATTTGCACAATACTTGACATTCTAAACAAAATATCAAGTTAAAAATATTTAAGTATTAGCTTTTCATTTGTTATTCACTTTATTATGCATATTTCCCACCATTTTCATTACAATTGAAAATTCTAAATATATTTCAAGGATTTAGAATTGTTTAGGACTTAAAAACCATCAAACACCACAAAAATTGTAGATCCTTCTATTGAATTATGATTGTTCTAGCCACGGTCTACTTATTACCAAAAAAATTATAATATTGGTAAACATGTAAAAATTTTATTCAGAATTTTCCTGTTACCAGACAGCTCTGTACAGACACATGACTATTAACATGCAGTGTTATGGGATTAAACCAAATTTTGGTGTACCCAACTTCCCCTGTCTATCTTGGAATAGTATAAACACTAAGCTGTAATACAATCCTTGTCTGCCAAATATTTATTTGTAGTATTTAAAGTTGGATTAAGGGATAATGGTTACATAATAATGTTTTACAAACAGCCTTCCTTCATGAAGGTTATGTAAACTTGAAAGTGTTCCAGGAAGATCAAGAAATTTAAAAAGATGTTAATCTGTATTATAAGAAAAACAATTTCTTAGTGTAGGAAAGTGTCTTCTAGAGGTCATATTGTATGCCATTGAGCTTTTTCTTACAGTGTGACTCTGATAATTACTGGCAACTGGGTTTTGAAGAAACATATCAATTTTTACTTGAAAACTAAGTCACTTTCAACTGCCTACTTTGATTGAGAATTGGGTCAATTAAAGGGGTGCCGGAAAAATCAGGCCGCATCCTGTTTTCCCAGGACAATTAATGCAATGCAAGGACTTTTGTAGGTTTTGGGGGTGGGGTTGAGGCTTTTTTAAGTTTTAAATATGTAGTGGGCTCCAAGTTTTGGAAAATTGAAAGATTTCTGAAGCTGTTTGCTTTCAAAATCAATGTGATTTCTGTGTGATTTCTGGAATCATTCCTACAGAAATATTTTTGTTGCAATTAGTGTGAGCAATCTTGTCAGTGACAATTTTATCAATAATATTTTTTGGGGGTTTTGAAATCCGAACCTGGAAAGAACAATTTTGGTTCTAAACATACACAGTTGTACATGCATATGTATAGTAAAAAACTTCTACAGTAGAAGTTTAATGTGCAATGGTTACTCCCTTAGCAGACTTGCCCTCAGGAATTAAACAGATGTCCTTATAACAAGAATTAAAGATGGCCTGTGATGATAGGGTCATATAAAAAAATGACTTTTCAAATGCAGTTGAAAATCACCAAAAATTATCCATGAAATGAGAAAATAAAAAGGAGATATTTGGAAGCATTTGATATTCCCATGTACATGTAGAGTATTTGGACAAATGTGAGTAGTACCCCAGCACAATTTCCTTATATATTTTATATACAAATCCATTGGTTTTCAAAATATTGTACTGCTATGATAATTTTTTTCCAATTTAAGAAAAGTTTACACAATAAATACAAAATTAACAATGTTGAATAAATATGGAGAATTTAGGTATGCTATATGTACATTTCAAACAGAAATATGCCAGTTTGTTCACAGAGTTACCTAGTTGGATCCATATCAGTACAAACAGAGAGTTATGTATAAATAACACTCTAGTCCGACCTTGGAGATTGGTGGTAATATTCAGAGAAAAATGGAGAAATTTTACCAACTGTTGGGGTTTTGTGCTATACACACATAAAGTTTTGTATGAAAACACTCTAGCCTGACCCAAAGATGGGTGGTAATATTCAGAGAAAAATGATGAAATTTTACCAATTTTGGGGGTTTTGTGCTATACACACATAAAGTTTTGTTAAAAAAAACACTGTAGCCTGACCTCCGAGATTGGTGGTGAGATTCAGAGAAAGTAGACGAAGAAATTTCATCAGCTTTGGAGTTTTTCAAACAAAACACTCTGTCTTTGTCATCTTGCAGCATAAAAATTCATTGTTCTCAGCAACCACACAGGTTATTTAAGCATGAAATTATCTTTGTACATTATTATTCCCTTTTACATATATTGTTCAGAACTCAAGGCAGACAAATCATATCTATTGTTAAAACCAGTAATTTTTAAACAAGCAAAAATCAAACTACTTCAAAATTGTCAAAAAAACAGACTTTTGTGTTTATTGTTCTGTTAAATGTACATTTTTGATAATATTCAGGTAAGAGCAGTATTATTTTACGCATACACCATTTTTTATTTCGGCGATTTACACCATTTCACAAGGAGTGGTATTCCACCCTTGTTGAAGGCCTTGTGGAGACCTCTAGATTTGTAAATTCCTCTGTTTTTTTTCTTTTGGTTGTAGCGCAGTCTCTCTGACAATTTCATATTTCTAAGATTATAAATGGTATATATATAGTGTTACATGTCCATATAAATATAGGAAAAAAATTGCTTCTTTTGTCCAAAATTCTATACATGTTGGGCTTGAAACACTAGTTGCATTCTTATCTATTTGGAATAAACAAATCTTTGTTTATCCTTGTAGCTAGAAAGCTTAGAAAAATATTGAATGTTTACAAAGTAAATTAATCTGAAAGTGAACCATTTTAGTGTTAAAGGCCCAAAATTCACGGTTGGGTAAAAATTGTAGGTAAATAGACTTTATAAAATGTTCAGTCGATTTTAAAAGTGTGAATCTTTTATCTGTTTAAAATGCTTGCATGATCATGTATGAAAATTTTCAAGGCTGATTGATGATAAACTTGTAAGGTATACTCTTTAAGCATGTCAGGATTTAAATTCCACTCTATAAAACTCCTGTGTATTGCATTGATATTGAATAAAATCTATTTACTTTGTAGGGGATTTATAAACTTACATTAATATACATGTACATGGTAAAATTTGTTTCTCCCGTGATTTAATTCAAATATTTTAGTGCCAGCAAGGAAAAAATGGGCACTACATATATTTCTTTTCTGAGTCCTGAAGATGTAAAATTCAGGTGATGCATACAAAAATTTGTGTCTTGTTTGTTGGCAGCAGATCCAATTACATTATTTTAGAGGGCATCTTTGACAATTGAAGCAATAAAAAAAGACATATTTTGTACTCTTGAGGGAATAATCTAAGGTTTGATATGCTTTACATCAACTTTCCATTTGTGCCCACCTAAAGTCACACCTGTTTGTGATCCTTTGTGAGGCATCGAGGAATTTGTGGATTTGCATAATAAGAATTTTATTAAAAAAATTCCCTTTTCATCAATTCAGTCACCTAGCTGTCATTGATGCAGCAACATGCTGCCAAGCAGGGAAATTTGACCCTAGTACATGTATATCATAGAGTAATGTCCAACTGCTTCCATTGTAAGTCCTCACTGCACTGACCCAGAAATGGCCATCCCTGCTGCAGTAATTGAGGTACGGCTGGGCTTTGAAAATTACTCCACAGTGGGACCAGTCTGCACTCTTTTGCAACCGTGGCCTTAAAAAGAGCCACTATTACACTAAGTACAAGAAGCAAGATACACAAAAGCACCTAGCAGACGACATCTCGAAACAACAACAACAACACCAAGTCCAACAAGTTACAACAGCTAAACCACATCTCCTGACCAAACTATTCCAACAATATAACAACATGTCTACAAAATACAGAAATATTTCTAGCCTTCCAACACGGACTGTATGAACGAGAGCATTTAGTTGCAGAGTAGGACTTTAGTCACCATCAACCACCACTATTAATTCTTTCACTTTTACCTATACCATGAATTAAGAAGTCTTTACAAATAAGATACAATGTATTTCTTAAGTTTTATTTTTGAATTTCTGTATAAATAAATGCAAGAAATTACAAAAAATATCAGGTATGTAGGCAAAATGATTATATTTTATCACATGTAGATGATAATGCGTATAATAGTTATAACAGAGACATGATATTTTTTGATGAATTATGATAATAAAATAACAATCATGTTGTAGAATGTATGTGTGATTTGTCTGTTTATTTCAAATCATGGGTGGTGATTTGTCTCCTGAGCTTTGAAGTTTTTTTTTCGGGGAAAAAATGTCAAGTGTTTCAGTTTATGATTGCAAGATCTTGATTAATTTTAGACATCTGTTGAATGCATGAATGTGTTTATGGTTAAAGCATAAAGATAAAATAACTTTTTCCATTTTCACAAAACAAATTAGCTCCAATAATCTTAATACGGTACTGCTAATTTCTATAATGATAATTCAAAATTGAAAGTTTCAAAATTTATTCACAGAACATCTTGTATTTTGTGAGGTTTTAGCCAAAATGACAAGAATGGGAATAAAATAAAATCCAAACTGCAGGTAAAAATCGGAGTGTTTTGAGGATTTTGATGTTGTCAAGATCAATAAAAAACTGAAATAAATTCCTTTTACTTACATACTTATCTATCCTATTCTTTTTCTTTTGTTAGTAATTTGTTGATGAAACCAAATTACATTGTAATCTGTGTACAGATTTGGCTCCCAAATTTGTACCAAACATGAAAAAATAGTTCACAGGTGGTAAGATTTGATTTATCTATTTCTATTGAGCTTGGGTCAACAGCTTCCAGTAATAAAATAGACCGCAATAATTTGACTGTAATTTATCGATTCCCCAATCAAACAAAATTAGCTGGCCCCATACTTAATGTGCCTGTCCCAAGCCAGAAACCTGTAGTCAAGTATTGTTATTCCTTCACTATTTTTTCAATACGTTAGGTCTATTATTGTCTATAAATAGTTTCACATTTTGTATTTTTGGGGGCATTTTACCAGCTTCTGTAATATATTAATGGTATGGACTCGGGTTGATTATTGAAGACTGTAATGGGACCTGTAGAAGTTAAATTTCTACTGTTATTTGGTGGATGGCCGTCTCGTGGACAATCATGACATATCTTCTATTTTTATCTTATTTTTTACAGACATTGATCCTACCATTAATCTATTGATGAAGTCATGAACATAAACCCCCTCGCCCCAAAAAAACATAATAACATACACCAAACTTTTAACTTTGGCTAACTTTAGAACCAAAAAATAACCTTTTTATGGATTGACTTTTCCATTGACTGAGGTTTGGTAATTAGTCTTTTTTTTAATTCATACTTTCATGTCAGAACACATTATAAATAAAATAGTTTATTAAACCATTTAGAATAAGAAGGAAACACAATTTAGCCTTGTTTGTGGAAATGAACGATCACGTAAACATTGCTCTTTTTAACCTTTGTTTATTTCAGGTCATAGTACAAAGTTAGTAAAAAAATATTACATAGAATCAAAAGTTGACTGCCTATATAAAGAAAAACTGAATAAAATGCTGTACTCATGTTTTTTTATATTTTGTAAAATTTAGACCAAAATATTTATGTTCCTGTGCATCCGATAGTTCGAAAATGAAAGATATGCCTATGGGTAAATATCAGAGAGACTGCACTCCAACCACAGGAAATACAGAGAGAGAGAGAATTTACAAATTTAGAGGTCTTCACATGAAGGACTTTAACAGGTTTGGAATACCCCTCCTTGTGAAAAGCCCTCAAGCTATCTAGAAGGCTGGATATTTCCAATTTATAGTTAATTTAGGGGAATCTAGAGCTTTTCACAAGGAGTGGCATTCGTTGTTGAGACGTCCAGAATACTCTCGTTTTAATTACTAGACAGTAACCTCCTTTGCATTAAAGCATTATACCTTGTTTTCTTTTGCAATTCATGCTATTTTTACACTAAATCCAGTGGGATTTGGTTTGATTGATGACTTAGCTTAAGGGAACCATATTTGTTATCAATTGTGTTTGGATTTTGAACTAGTTGTCAGAATCAGCACTTGTTGGAGATCAGTACATTTTGGTGTCTCTTGTTTTATTTTTTAATATCTGCATACTATCTGTCGACTTCAAAAGTTCAATCTTATGCATTCAGTTGGTTTTTTAGCTCACTTGGCCAAAGGCCATGTGAGCTTTTGTCATACTTGGCGTCCGTCGTCCGTCCGTCGTCCGTAAACTTTTCACATTTTAATCTTCTCCTCTGAAACCACTGGGCCAAATGGAAC
>JARWCS010332565.1:0-12063 GCA_034783895.1 Geukensia demissa | reverse complement strand
ATATTTTAACCAAACATTTGTACTTGATAGATCTTTAATTGTGCAAAGTTTGGTTGTGATGTTTTTGTGCAATCTATTAAAATCAATAATATTGTATCAAATTAAGTAATTTCTTATTATTTTCATATTTGAAGCAATGTGAGCCTTTTCAATTAAACTAAAAATTCTGTTGTTTTTTTTCTTTTTATAGACATTATTCAATACAAAAATTTCAAAATACATGTAATTGGAATGGCTATAATTCAATGATTGTCAAATCAGTAAAGATCATTAAAAAATGTTTGGATATCATATTGAGCTCAATAAACTACTCTTTTTTCTTGTAGAGTTCACTGTTAGAGGCTCCAAGTAATATTTTCCGGTTTACCTTCATTGACATTAAAGTTTGTCTTCGGTATCAGGTATTTGATATTCTCAGTAATAAATATTGGCTGTGTAGATTTCTTTTTTAAATTGCAGAGGGTTCTAGTTTGTATCTTGAAATTATTTACAGTACTATTTCTTCACTGACATTCAAACTTTTTCATTTTAATTAAGGTCTGTTTCAAAGTTAAAATAATGTTGAATTGAATTCCTCTGTGGAACATGTACCACCAAATTTTTAAGGTCTTCCTTCATTAAAGAGCACCAGCTGAGGGGTCAGCGCTCAGGTATCGCAACGTCTGTTCCTATCAAGGATGCATGGGTTCGCAAAAATAAACTTGCATTAAAATAACAGAAAAGCTCCTTTAGTCCTTCTCCAAGAAAAAAGTGGGGCTAGATCCCCCAAAATCAATACCAACCTTTATCTAGTACCAAAAATCAATGTCCCAAAACATTTAAAGGATCTGTTAGGTAGAACAAAAGTTATTGTACAAAAACCAACCTGTCTACAGACACTAATGACAATGACGTTGACAGCCCCATACCATAATAAAAATAACTTGGATAAGAAGTTTTTGTAAACATGTTCCTTTTTATACACAAAATTAAATATTGTTTTTGGTCTAATTGGTTAGAGCTAAGACGTCAGAAGTCGAAAGTGGATGAGGGTTTTCATATTAATAGAAATGATAAAATTCTTGTGACAAACCTTTGTAGATTTCAACAGCATCTTCAAATACCTGAAAAATAATACAATATTGTGTGAACACAAAACTGAGTTTTATAAGGAAGACATTTAATTCCAACTATCAGTATCAGATAAAAGTTGTTCTTAGGCCTAGGGATAATAAGAGAAATATTGTGATGCACAGTACACTGATGGGATGTTAAACTCATAGACATAAGACATACCAATCCAATGGAAGACCCTGGTAAGACATCATGGAACTGGTTCAGTAAAACTTGTTTCCACATCTGATCAAGTTCCTCATGGGGATATCTGTAGTTAGGGCAAGTCAAAGTGGCTATAGTTGCTAGGTACTCTATGTTGTGTAGCATAAATTCACATTTTCTGTTGTATTTCTTCAGCTGAAAAAAGGAAAAATGTTGATTTGAATTACACTAAAAAAGATTGATTGATTAAATGGTGCTTAACATCCAGTGAAATTTCATGCATATTCAGAATGAGAGCAAGTTAATGATGAGTGCTGATGAATTAACCCTGCTTTGCACTAGACCGACATGCTTAGCTGGATTTTTAACATGCTAGCTCACAAAAGAAACAGTCCCAAGGAAAACATGCCACTTTACCCAGACACATTATTCTGAATCTGGGCCAGCCAGTCTTTGTTCTTACTCCTAAATGCTGGTGCTTTGTGGAGATTAGCAGCAAATACCAATTTAAATGTCTTTGGTTTGCCCCAACCGGGAATTGATCCCACGACCTACCGCTCTTGAGGCGACACTAAAAAAGATCACAGATGTTACAGCATAATGAAAAAATTCAGAGAATCATAGAAATGGAGATTTTCCTATTAAAAGTTTGTATGCAGTTCACCGGAAACTGATGTATCACCTGCCTCACTCCTTGTCAGTTTAATTAATTAACATCAATCTGACAATATTGACATCAATCTAACAAACTATTTAAGTTTAAAAAAAACTTTTTACCTGGAAGTTAACTTATAGTATAAAAAATTGCCTATGATCACTTGTACCCAAAGTACAAACTATTTGCAAAAAAAATAATGGGATTGCTCATGCATAACAGAGGGGATAGGGCCATCGATTTGGCATGGAATCAGAATGTAATTATATAGACCCAACTCCATAATCAAGTGGTTAGAAAAAACTGGTTGGGGCTGTAGAAACTGCTTGGGAAAAACTTAGTGTTCGCTCAAGCATAACTGAGGAGGCGGGCAATCAAGTAAGTGTGGAATCAGGATGTACTTGTAAAGATGCAACTCCATACCAAATATCATGTGACTAGATCTACTCTTTGGGGCTGTAGAAACTGCTTGCAAAAAACTTGAGAGTGATGACTCAAAGTGTTGATTTGCGCTGTACCTTTATTGATGCCACTGTACAATAAACCAAAGGCTCCCGTGATCATGTATTCCCTCACATGGTATACAGTTACCAAGACAATGATGATATTAAAAACCAAATAATTCAACTTTAGTTCCAAAAGAGTAAGCCATTTTAGACAAGAAGATTTGTTTAATAAAAATCATATAGTGTCCTCAAAATAAACTAAGGTTCGGGTTAGTCGGCCATTTTGATATAGTTCTGAAAGTGACCCAACTAGAGACTTTCAACCAAAGTTTGATTTTAATTTAGCAGGTAGTTCTAGACAAGATTTTAAAATGAATTTTCCATTAGTCATATGGTAAACTATTTGTGGCTGTTGCATTGAGTCATCAGATAAAATTCTGAAAGGGACCCATCTAGTGACCATTCCATTAAAGTTTGGTTCCAACTGAGCAAGAAGGTCCAGCCAAGGTGGCCATCTTGGTTGGTGAATGGGATCATCAGATACAATTCTGAAATGGACCAACCTAGTGAAAATTCCATCAAAGTTTGCTTTGAATTGCAATGAGCAAGTTGATCTAGACCAAAAATTTAAACACTGTTGGAACTTAAAATTTTCACAAAAATAAAAAAATTTTCACATGAGCACAGAACAAACAACATCTAATATATTTTGAACATTCAATTTTATTGCTGGTAAGATGGTTAAATCTGACTTTCTAAATTCCCTTTTCAGATTTTGTTATTGTTTTAAGAATGATTGGCCAACACAAGAGAGACTCAGTTCTTGAAATGTACTGAAGGGGAGAATATGGTACCATTAGACCACTCAGTATGTATTCAACACCAAAGAAAGGCTAATTTAAATGTTCAGTTTTTCCTGAACAATCATAATATATTATGCTTATCATAACTACCCTAAAATTTATATTGATATTTTCTTATGAACACCAGATAGCAGAGGATTGTACAATTAAAACACGATAAGGTAATTTATTCCTGAATACTGAACCATACTTTTTGCAAACATGAAATCCTGAACTACACAAATCAACATATATTACATAGAATAAAGTTCCAAAAATCCTCATAACCTCTAACAAAGAAAAATTCAAGACAGATATTAATATGTTTTCCAGATTTTTAACAGCTAGTCTTGTTCTTCAATTTGCCGTGATTATGTGAGCCAAGATATGAAACTTTCTGGGAATGATTGAGAAAGTGTTGAGAACGATAAATCTTTATTGAAAAATTGCAAAAGAAATAAGATGATGTCGAACACGCTTTATACTACTGGATGCAAAGTTGGGAGCATCCCTTCAAAGTGTGTTCTTTTTTAACACAAGTTTTATGAATATGTTCAGCAAGTTGATACAAGAAATTAGAGAAGGATGGTTTTATCTTAAAATATATTTTCTTTACTACGTCACATATAGTACATGTATAACCTTTCTTTTCATATTTATTTATATAATTATTTAGGTCAAACAAAACTGCAGTTAAATTGGTACATATAATTATAACTAATTTTTTTATTTATTTATTTTTAATTAACAGGGCATTTTACAGCTTCCATTATGGTGTGGACTCTGGTTCATTGTTAAAGGCCATAATGGGACCAGTAGAAGTTAAGATTCGACTGTCATTTGTAAAATGGCTGTCTCATGGACAATCATGCCACATCTCCTATTTTCTATTTCTATCAATTGAAAATTGAAAATAATATTAACATCATGAAGTTTTTCAAACAAAGAAAATTTCCTGTCCTTATCGGGGACCCACAAATTTTTCAAACATGAATCTATAAACTCACATAAAAACTGGTCATTAATTAGGCTGCAGTTTTTTACTTCTCTACTTTACTATCTTTTTTATCATTAATTATTTAAAATCTTAACTTCAACTATTACTGTACTATAATTATCATCCTTTTTTAGATTTTGTACTTTTTCTACAAATTTGATAATATTTTTAAGAATTATATACATTATGTAAATTAAGTAATTATGGTTTTATCATTGTGAAAATTTAAATTCAACAGGATGGAAATCACAAAACTTAGAATTTTGAAATTTGCCCTTTAAAACATGCTGTTTGCTATAATGCACAAATTAATTTCTGACGTAAAAAGAATTATTTGTATGCAAAATGTGTTAAATATAATATAACACATTGTAGTTCAATGTACATATACAATACAGCTTTGTTTATTTACAAAATAACAATACAAATAATATTGTTTTGTACTTTGCTAACATGGATAAAATATCATCAAAACCAGACAAACAAACATAAACAATATGTGACATGGGACAATTTATTGCATGAATTATTTGACATTAATTGAACACTACTACAATGGGTGCATGTCACTTACATGTCTGTTGCATAATAAAGGGGCTGGGGAACATGGTATCATTCGTTTCTGTCATATTGTACAGGTATAAATACCAGGGAGAGGTCCCAGTCTAACATCAAAACCTCCAACAACACAAAAGGTAAGAGTCTACTAGATCTTTAACATTGGAAAAAAATATTATGTGTTATTTATTCAAGAATTTTGGAAATAACAACAATTTTATTATAAAAAATTGACAAAAAACTTCCATGTAATATGTATAATTATTTGGAAAAAAAGAAATATTTGGTAATTTTTTTATAACTTTTTTTAATGACTTGGTCAATATTTAATTTCAATAACAACTCTATTATTATTTTATTTATATTTGTTTTTGTGGCATATGAAAATAAAAACAAAAATCAAAAAAAGATAAAATACTTCTTCATAATAAAACCATTTTTCATTAAAAAAA
The DNA here is from genome assembly GCA_034783895.1 of Geukensia demissa. Classification (NCBI taxonomy): domain Eukaryota; kingdom Metazoa; phylum Mollusca; class Bivalvia; order Mytilida; family Mytilidae; genus Geukensia; species Geukensia demissa. Next base: position 6,856 of record JARWCS010332565.1, on the reverse strand, counting down.
TCATAGAAAATATATTTTTACCAGGTAATATTAAACCAAAATGTTTTCTATACATCCTGTACTTCGTTGAGAATACAAAAGGTGGGGAAATAGTTGTAATGGCACTAAAGAGTTGTACAGATTAATTTTTTATTTAAAAGAAAGAATATGGATAATATGCCAGAAACTTACATACTTTTATAAAAAAAATATTTAAAAGCTAGTTTGGAAAGCACTTAATCAGACATACTAGGGGGACAGAGAACAGGAAGATAAATAAAATCTTATGAATTTCTACTTACATTCATTGACCAAATGAAACATACAGTTCATTATACATTATACATATGTATTATTGTACTTTACAGAAAAATGAAGACAGGAATAATTCTTGCCATCTGTATGTTCTGTGGCATCAATGCCCAGTTCTTCGGTGGATCACCATTGCTGGGAGGATTAATTGGATTAGAAACTGGAGGATTACCTGGAGCCATCTTGGGATCACAGCTCGGTGGATTCGGAGGTGGATTAATTGGAGGTCAATTGGGTGGAGGATTATTCGGTGGTGGATTAGGAGGTGGATTAGGAGGTGGATTTGGACTTGGAGGACTTCCACCACCACCAGTCTACCCACTTGGAGGAGGATTCATGCTTCCACCACCAACCATTAGTAAGTGATTTACTATTAACTAATGTAGTATGTGAAATGTTAAATGTCACTAAAAATAGAGAAGAAACTTTTGGTTTCCAAGATCAACTTTCACATAAGTATTTTTTTCCAATATTTTCATAGAAAGAAAGAAAATTTTCATTCAAAGAATTCTTATTAAAGATCTGTCAAAAAAATACTCTATTGGCTTAAATTGATTTTGAATTTCATGAAAAAAGATTTTGTTGTTACAACTTGATGAAATACTTAGATCAACATAGATTGGTTATACCAAAAAAATTATTTCAGAAGATCTTTATTTCTAAATAGTTTGAGCAGGCAATTTTTATTATTCATTTGTAAAAAATGAAAATTAACATATCTTGAGAAATGTAATAATAAATTTCATAAGAATTAATTCAAGGACTTTGATGAGTGGTGGATCAATACATTCTTGAAAGGGGGCCAATGACACTTTGACCTAAAATTACCAAAAATACCTATTGACAGTGAAAGGGTAAAAAGATACCATAGTGAGGGGAAAAAAAAAGTCCCCTCCATTTTTTCCAGTGGTCAACTACAAAAATAAAAAAACAAACCAGAATTTTATTTATAAATTAATTTCAATATCATTATCTTTTTCAGCGCACAGAAGAAGAGTCATCAGAAAAGGATACCACTAAAAGACAACAACAAATCAAGCCAAAGATATTCAACGGTGCCAAAAATACTGGACTATTAACACTTCTTACAACATTACCAGACATATATTTGACATGTATATCATAATGTGAGAAAATATTCTTGCTTTCTTCTTTGAAGCACTATATAATTTTGTACAGATTTAGAAAACTTTAATCATTACTTAATACGTGCATTCCGTACCACCAAATTGTAAAATGGATGTTCTACTTTAAATTCACTGCATACCTACCAACTTTTTTAAGAAATGGCTGCTTTTTTGGAAGAATATTAGAAATTATCTGTAAACTTTGATTTTTTAAATTTTATAGCAGTTTGTATAAATGTGCACTCCTCTACAATTTGATTTCACATTAATGATTTAAAACATTTCAAACTAATCAAGATTTCACATGTTCAAAAGACAATCAAGTTGTAAAAAGTATCAACAATCAAATTTTGATAGAGCTTTAAGGGCTTGACTCCAGCTTTTTTTTTTACCATCTATTAGAGGGGAAGGAATTTATCATTTTCGTCATCGACACATATAGTTAAAATAAAAAAATTGAACTTTTGAAAAATTACCAGAATGGGATTATTCTGAAAATTTGTGAAGATAATTTAAATATGGCGGAAGACATGATAATCTACTGTTTTCTATTCAGTTTAACAAAAATAAAAAAGTAATAAAAAACTTGCTGGGTTTTGAAGGGAGAAAGGTTCTAGAATGAAAATCTTCAAATAAATTAAGTGTAGCATGTTTAGAATGTTTGAAAAATATATCTCAATAAGATTTCAACAAAAAACTGGTTATCAATGGCATGTTTAGAAAAAAAAAACAATAACAGCATACATTTTATAGTGTTTAGAACGTTTCCAATATCTATGTGCGTGATGTGATATGCTGTATGAACCATATCAACCAAGAATCATTACAATATCTCCAGATATCTTTATTTTGTTGTTATGTATCATATCAACCAAGAATCATTACAATAATCTCCAGATATCATGTCTCCTTGACATATTCAATGTTAATCATCTACTCATCATCAAATCAAACTGTTTTTAAATAAAATTTGTAAATCTATTCTTAAAGTGTTGTTTGGTTGTATGTCTAATTAGGTCTCACTATACAGATTACCTGGAATGGCCCCTGGACAACATTTGTTCCTTTAAAACGTTAGAAACACTCTGGCAGGGTGTTGTGCATTTAAAAGATATGTACCTTTTTTAAACTAGAGGCTCCTAGGAGCCTGTAATCACTCAACTGTCTCAAACAGCCTTGTACCGGTTTTTAAACTTTGTGCAAATATCCTAAGAAACAATCATACAAAGTTAAATCCAAATCCATTCAGTAGTTTCAGAGGAGAAGATTTTTTTTCAAAATGTTAAAGACAACGACAGAGGATGATGGATGGCAAGTGACAGTAATAGCTCACATGGCCTTGGGCCAGGTGAGCTAAAAAGTACAGGTGATATGTTATTCAAACAGTTAAATATGTGTGTTTTATTGGAAATTTATAGCAAAAGTGTTCTTGGTGTAGGAATTTTGTGTACAAATATCAGTAAATAAACAGGCCATGGAAAGTTCTTTTGACCAAAAAAAGTCATATGATGAAAACATGGATTTTCATGACATTTCAATCTGACAGATTTCCTGGAAAAAGTCAACTCTCATGACCCTGTTTTTAAAAAAGCGTTTGTTTCCTTTCTAACAAGGTATAACATGTGTGCTATGTTCATCAATCCTTATATATTGCTCTTTAACAAGTTTAAATGGAAAACGTCAAACTGTTTTAGTGAGACCTTTAAGCCATTCTGATTTTACCATTGTTATCTGCCCTTGCATCATTTACGTAATCATGCACAGTGAGTAGGTTTTAATCTACTTTCACAGTGTAACTGGGATAAATGGTAACTTTGAAGCAACACTTTGCAGACAAAACTTAGTACTGGGTCTTCCTCAGAAGACATGTGTCACATATTGTCAAGGAATATTGGCAAACAGGAAGTGGACAAGAAATGAGTTCAAAATTGCCTTACACAATACACTTCACCATGAATATCAACATCGAGACTTTGCTGGTAAATACTTAATTCTTAATCTCTTAGTAGATAGGTTAAGTGTGTTAAGTTTTGCTTTATAGTCCAGGTTTCCAATTTAACTGATCTTTGAAAGATAAATATGGATTAAAAAGATAAACTTCAAGTTCCAACTAAATATTTTGAGATGTCTGGGTACAGCCCTGTAAGAAATCTTTGAAATGAGGGACTGGAAAGGAGGACTTCACCAAGTGATGGAGTCTGCTGTGACAAAATGTTTTTTGTTAAATTTAATGCTAGCATTTTTTTAAAACAAGATTTGGAGGCAATGGAGTAAATAAAACTAAGAAAACAGTGATGCTTAGTTGAGCCCAAAATTTTAGGATTATTTAGCTGACCTGAGGATAATTTTCTGATTGTCTTCAGGGTTCAGGAATTTATGAAAAATTTAATCTGACATGTTACCCCAAAAATAAAACTGGAAATGAGATGTCAAATTCTGGTACCTATGTCATATCTCAACCAAACATACAGACCGACTGCAGGCAAAAACATTACTATTACCAACTATGGGAAATCCTTTAAGCTCCTATACCCTCCTGGTGTCATCATTATAAAAATTTAGTATAAACCACATGGTTGTTTAATTTTCAATCAGAGATAAAAGTGCATGGATATTAAATCAACAGAAGCTTTAAAACTCCATTTCCAGATTCTGTATCAAACCTGTATAGGCTGTAACATATTCTTCTTTGTTAATTACATGGAAAACCTGGACATTTAAAATTAGCTGGAAACTATCATGCACGGTCAATAGTTTCTGACAATCTGTTGTCAGGCAAACATAACATGGTAAACTACCTTAGCATGTGTGGTATATGTCCCATTATGTAGTTCTAAATAAAGTTCTCCTCTCCATTTCAATAGCTTGGGTATGTCTTCTGATTCTACTGAGGAGAAATATCTATCTGGTGTGCTCATCTCTAACCTATATTCAAAATAGAAACAGTATTGTAATGAACACACTTATGTGCTGAACACAGTAATATGATGGATACAGTAAATTGCATTTTTCTGTAATTTTGACACACTTTATCTAAACATAATGGTAAAGATAAGAGAAATTCTGATAACTCTCATTTAAACAAATCAAATAAAACAAAGAAAAACATGTGTTCATGGGACACAGATGCTCCAGCTAAAGGTCATTTAAATACCCTTGACAAATTCAGCCTTGCCCCTGCAGAATAGCTCTGGAACGACAAAAGTGAAAAATTTCACATGTGGACTCCTGTATATAAGTGTATTTATTTGTCTTGAACAACATATCCAAATTCCAAATCTTTCGTTAAAGTTAACAAACCTAATTGATTGAAAGCCTAAATTTGATAAAATACAACTAATTTAAGGGTCATAACTCTGGAATGACAAAATTGAAACAGACTACATTTATTTTCAAACTTTACCTGTATTTATCGTTTCTCAACAACATATTCAAATTTCAAATCATTCCATTGAAGTTGACAAAAGTAATTGATTGGAAACCATTTCCGGGATGTACATACAGACAGACATTCAGGGGTAAAATTTAATGCCCCTCCCCTCACACGGGGGGCATACAACCCATCAAAATGGGATAACCAGAGGCTTTACAGTGCCTTTTATCGCTCACCTGCAAAAGGTGACTTTTTTTCCTAAACTGTGTAATATTTTGGCAACTATTTATGCTAAACTAAGTTGAATCATGAATGTCTGATTGGCAAATAATTCATTAATTTAGCACATGACTTCATAAGAATGGATATTTCTAAAAACCAGACAGCACTGGTTACAAAGGTAATTCATTGAAAATAATATCCCAGTAATTTTATTATCTTAATTCATTCTTATTATGATGCTGTACAAGGGTGTGGAATTAGTTTTGGACCATTGACATGGACAATGAAGATATTTGAAGTTTTATGTTAATATATATCTATATACTTTTCACTGTTATTGTAAGAATAATCTCCATTCCATAATGTATTCAGTGTAATTTATATCTGGACCAAGACGATATCAAAAAAAAAAAAAACAAGTGTGGACACTAAAAAAGTCTCGCCTGTAAAAGCAGCTTTGACCCTCAAAATAAACGTACACAATGAGTCTTATTTGATGCAGTATGTTATAATATTAGTTCATTTAATGACTGATGTGCTTCACAAACTAAACCTTAGTTATTGAGTTACTGAGAAATGGACTTTAATGTGATAATATGTAGCAAATTTTACAAAGTAACGCCCAAGAATAAATTGGCTGATGAAATACTGTTGTCTTGTCACGTGTCATTTCTAAAAAAAAAGACCTAATTACACAAACTTGATCATAGTTTCTGGACCATAAAAATAGTTCATAGTCAAATGACATGAAGCAGACTTGCATGTACACATTAGAAACTATCTACAGACAAAATGTAGTGATAGAAAGTCTGTATATAATAGTTATTGGGAAGATGGCAGAGTTGACTACTGGAGAAGGCTAGGAGACTCTGCTTTCTGAAATTGAGACTGCCTGACAAATTTTGGTAAAAGACCATTTAAGGATCGCTCCACCAAAGTATGGTAAAAATTGACTCAGTTGTTATAGACATGAAGAAATTAAAAATATACCACTCCTTTTTTTATTTTTAGTAATGGCAGCTATCTTGGTTGCAGTGGGAGCAGTTTTGCTTGACACAATTTTGGTAGAGTACGATCTAAGAACCATTCCAAAAAAGTTTGCACAGTAGTTTCTGACAAGAAGATTTTCAAGTGGATTTCCCATTAGGTCCTATGTTAAACTGAGTTCCGCTGTGGCAGATGTCTTGCTTGGAAAGCAGGGATGCCGGACATAATTTTGGTAGAGGACCATTCCACCAAAGTTAAGTTGCATTTGGCTCAGTAGTTTCTGACAAGAAGTTTTTTAAATGTATCAAATTTAAAATTTCTACTTTTAATAACAGCAGCCATCTTGAAAGACCGACGCCGGACACAATTTTGGAAGGGAACCAGCCAAGGACCAATCCATCAAAGTTTGATCCAAATTTGCTGAGCAGTTTCAGAGGAGAACATTTTTTTGTAACTTTTGAAAGACCAACGGACCACAGACGATGGATGGATGGATGGACGACAGACGCAAAGTGATGAGAAAAGCTCACATGGCCTATCAGGCCAGGTGAGCTAAAAATGGGTAAAAACTACATAAAAATGAGTAGAGTAACTTTTTAAATTTTTTTCATGAGGAATCATTTGGAAGAAAATTAACCAATCAAAATCAATGAACTCAGGTGCTTCGCAAGCGCAGCATGATACGACTGCAGCATGCTGACATGTGAAAGGTGAACAAATGAACCTTTGAATAAGTGTGGACACAGTATTTCGTTGGACAAAATAATGTATAAAAATATGAGATGTGGCATGATTGTCCATGAGACAGCCACCCACCAAATGACAGTAGAATTTTAACTTCTACAGGTCCCATTAT
>JARWCS010332564.1:0-20190 GCA_034783895.1 Geukensia demissa | reverse complement strand
CCCCTAAACCATATATTTTCTTATTCCTTATGACATGAGGGTCCCAGAAGAATTTTTGGTTGTATCCCCAGGGGTAGTCCCACATCCCTCAATATGACAAAATTGCTAATTACTCCTAAATGGTTTAGATCCCCACCCCTAAACCCTGTATTTCCTTATTTCATATGACATGGGGATATCAGCAGTATTAAGTGGAGTTCGTTTGGGAGACGTTATAATCGTGAGATTATAATCATTTTTTTTACTTTGTTCTTGAGGCTAGTTGACGGTTGGTATTGGGTGACCTACTAGCCTAACCAGTTTTTTAATGGATATTTAATGTTTATCATTTTTTGTCAGATTTTGGTGGGGTGTCTTTGTATGAATTCTCCATGATAGTGATTAAAATTGCACCTTAATTCATCTCTTACTGTTACTGAGAAATAAGCAGTCAAATAATGGCCACACTCTTAATTTATAAAGCTTTTAAAATTTTGCATGATTTTGATGGGTTATATACCAAATGATTCCTTCCAAGAAATGCAACAAAAGTTATTCTAAGCAGTTTGATATAGCATTTACATTATTTTTTCTATAAAACAAGCAAAGGGACTGAAAAATTTGAATCTGCAGGGGATTGGGTACTTTTATTTTCTGGAGGATATGGATGTTTTCTTTCATGTGATTCATCCCATGGAGAACTTTAGTGTTTTTGAACAGTTTTCATCCGTCCCTTACTAACCATTTTGGTGGTGTAATGTTTAGCGTGCTCGTCTTGAGTCCGGTAGGTCCTGGGTTTGATCCTGTGCAGGGTTAAACCAAAGACATAATATAAGTATTTGCTGCTTCTCCGCTAAGCATGCAGTATTAAGAAGAAAGAGGAAAATCTGGTCTGCTCCTAGTCAGAATAATGTGTACTGGTAAAGTGGCTTGTCTTCCTGCTGACTGTTGCTTTAACTAGCTGACCTGTTATTAACCTCTGTTCAAGGTGTCGGTCCAAAGAAAATTCAATCAATCTATCCCTTACAAATGGGGGAAGTAGATTGTTTTTAATTATTGTTAAAATTTGAACAAAAGTCTTTCCGAGCATGTTTTCATAGAGTTTAGTGTTATCTTTATTAAAGGGTTGAAGGGCCAAAAATGTGGTTTTGCAGGGGATGATAAACATTTTTATTCCAATTTTTATGGTTTTATTTTCATTTGTGTCATGGAGATCTTTCAACGGTATATGTCAAGGGATAACCTCTATCTCATACTGTTTTTGAGATAAGGGTTAGAGTGGCAGAACTGTTAATTTTCGCATGATATGGGAAAAAAAAATTTTGTCATACTTTGATAGGGTTTATTTTAAATTATTCATTTTTATTAATAGATCAAAAGTCTCTTAAACTATTTTTTTTTGTTTTTACCTTGTATTCTATAAAAGGTGTCAAAGAGGCTTAAACCTGCAGTTTTTAAGGAATAATCATTTTTTAATCAGTTTTTTTGTCTCACCTGCCACTTTTAGTCATGTAAGGAAGAATATTGATTTCCACCTCCTACCATTGTGTTGTAATTCTTTTTTAAATCTTTATATCTAGGAAAATGTTTGACCCAGGTTAATTAAATTTGGGATGCAGATAGCTTGTGATACTTCACAGCCTGTTGTGTCATATGACCTTGACCTCATCTTCACAGTTCAATGACTAAAAAACAACTTAATTGAAAATCTGTGACATATTTTTATATTCAAGTCCATTTCTCAACAAATGTAATACCTAGAGCCACCATATTTGGTCTATAGTTAGATCTTGCTGGGTACTTGCCAGTCTGCTATGTCATTTGTCCTTGACCTTATTTTCATGGATGAGCGACTTTGTAAAATTTTCAGTTCAGTCCATTCTTCAACAACTGTAATGCTATCATATTTTGTTGATAATTAGATCTTGGTAAGTACTTACCGGTCAGCAGTGTCATTTGCACTTTACCTCATTTTCATGGATGAGTGACCTTGTAAAATTTGTGAAGTTTGTACATTCAAACAATTTCTTAACAATTGTAACACCAAGACATATATATAGTTAGTGCTTGGTGTGTACTAGCATGTCTGCTATATGTCATCTGACCTTGATCTTGTTTTCACAGATGAGTCACTTAATAAAAATTTCACATTTATAATTTCCCAACAACTCTAATACCTAGAACCACCATATTTGGTTTCCAGTTAGATTTTATTGAGTACTTCTCAGTCTATGGTATATCATTTGTCATTTACTGGATTTTCATGGATTAGTGAATTTGTAAAATTTGCAACAAGTCTTCTCATTTAAGTCCATTTTTCAACAACTGTAATTGACCTTATTTAATTAGTTAAATATTTTTAAGTACTTGCCAGTCTTTACATGTCATTTGCCCTTGACCTCATTTTTATGGATGAGTGACTTTGTAAATTTTAGAACAAGTTTTCATATTCAAGTCAATTTCTAAACCTGTTTTTTTGCCTAGGCTCAGTATGCTATAATATTTCTTATTTAAGGAAAACATTTCTGTTGTCGACCTGTGCCAGGTAAAAAATTTGTTTGTATCCTTCCACATTTGCTAGTCAGAAAGCCATTTTGAAGGTGAAACATTTCTGTCTCCACACTTAATTCATTGGATTCATATCATTGAGAACTTTATTATGTCAAAATTTTTTTTCTTTTAACTTTTACTGTTTTCAAGATAACTGGGTCAAAGTGGCTAAAAATGCAATGTCTTGTATCCATCATATTACTGTGTCCTGCACATTATGTCGTTTGTAATACTGTGTCCAAACTTACCTTAGTGTTTATTTGTTCAACTTTTTTAAGTCAACAGTCTGCAATTGTATCATACTGTGCTTATGAAGCACCTAAGTTTCCCATAATCTTGCCAAGTAATATGTTATTCAGTGAATACTGTTATTTGGTATGATGATGCTCCGTCTGTTATAAAAATCACGGAACATTGTAAGATTGATAATAAATAAAGTCTGCAGACCACAGGAAGATGTGCCACTTTACCTAGACCTATTATTCTGACCCTTCCTCCTTAAGTACTGGAGGTGAGCAGGATACAATTTCACCATCGAAGTGGTCTCGAATATTTGAGAAGTATGTACATGTTTCAGGTATTTTTCCATAGAAGCACAAAAGTGTATGGGTGTTAAGGCCCATTTTTGGCCCATAAATAAAAAGGTATTTTAAGTTCGATTTTATGAAGTAAAGGTGACATCTGGAATTGCCCCGGTGTCCAGGCTAGGTCCTATTTTCTATTTATTTAGTAACTGTACAAGGTAGCTTCATGAAACTGAGCAGGATGGTGTATTGAACATTGCCCATCATATGCACCTTAATTTATGTGTTATTTAGGGTCATCATTAGAAAATTTGGATATCTCAGTTGGTTATACCTAAATGAAAGGTTATGAAGCTGCATTGGTGTAACAAGCATGTGAGGAATGCAAAATTAGGTGACAGTTTTAGGAGTTTAGGTCCAAGTTTTTATGTTTTTTCAAATATTTGGAAACCATTTAATAACATCATAGGGTGATCAATAACAATAACAAGGAGTCTTTAGATTAAAAATTGTGGCAATTTCAACTTTGGTAAATTTCCTTGAAGTCTCTTGGATCTGTTACATTTTGGAAAAAATACCTAGCAAACAATGTAATGTATTCAATTTGGAAATAAGGAATATTAACTAATGTATGTAAAAAATGTGCACTATGATGTCATTACAACATCACATTCTGCATGATGTGGACAATTTATACCTGGAAATGGTAAATTTTCAGTGATGTTTAATTATATTTCTTATCATAAAACATCAAGCAAATTCAAGAAACAACAAGATTTTTTTAATATAATTTGAAAGATGCTTAATTGTATGTTTCCCACTTCAAACTGTACAAAATGAGATTTTATCAAAGTAGGTACTTCTTGTTTTCATTTATATATTTAAAGTGTGCAAGCATCAGTTTTATGTAAAATAATTGTTTCTACTTCCTGAATTTTACTAAATATACTGTGGAATCAGTAATTGAACTTATGTAAGATTCTTGGGCCAAAAATGGCCTTAATGTCCCTAAGCCTTTTTGCTTTTCAGAAGCTTTCTATATTAAATTATACATTATAATGTATATCCAGTAATCTTTTTAACACCGATCTTCACATCTCCCATACAGGGAGCAACACATAACCTTGACAGAGGTTTATAAAAACTTAAATCACAATCATAAGCCATGTTGAATTTTGGTTGGAGAGAGATAAACTGCTCTCCCACCATGCCTTACCTAAAATGAAATGGAAATTAGATTTTTTTCACAGCTTATTAAAATATATCCATTCAATAATTTAATAATTCTCCAATTATTCATTTATATTCTCATGATTGCAGTGCCTTTTATAATTCAGAAAACAAACTTATTGAAAACAGGTGCACTATGGACCAATGTACATGGTATTACTGATACAAAATGAAAATATATGACAAGAACCTTGATTGTAACAAACTTTTATCATTGAATGAAATTCTATTCTGATATGTAGATAAGGCAGTCCAAAGAAACATTAGGTCAACCCATGAAACAGACTTAGGTCAACCCATGAAACAGACCTAGGTTAACCCATGAAACAGACCAGCTCCAGTTGTAGATATTGATTAACCATACCAGGCACCCCTGAGTTAGAAGACAAGCTGCAGACACCTGTTATACTAGGTATTAATATTGAAGTGAAATATCAGTAGACTATAATATTGCTTTCCCCATTTTAGTTATTTCATTCTTTTTGAAGAGTGAAATTCATTTAAAAGGCATAGGGTTTTTTGTTTTATTGTTGTGAGATTTTATAAAGTCTAGTTTTATCCATTAAAAAACATTCTGTTATTTTTTCTCTGTGACCCTGAATATTCTAATTTAATACCCCCATTCAACGAGCTGAGGGTAAATTGTATGCTGAAATTTCTGTCCGAATTTTGTTGCACTTATTCTTGCTCCCATGGGATGGCTTGATTTGGAAATGGTATTAGGCTTTTTATTGATTAGGCAGCAATTTTGGTTACTCTCTGACATCAACATACTGTTTTGCAATATCTATGAAAATGTTCATACCTAACACGATAATGCCTGCAATTTTATATGGTTTCTGAAGAACAACTCATGCCAATTATGATAAATATTTAAAAACTTTTATGGTACCCTTTCTGTTCCACAATCACAAAATGCATACCTGTAATAAGAATGACAATTTTAAAAGTACTAAAAACTTATCATTGTATATACTGATCATGAAATGATGGAAAGTACAGTTTTCCCCTACCTTGATATAAGATTATAATTCAACACTAAAACTTAGGCAAGGTATAAAATTTTAACTTGTCAGGTAGAACTCAAATATGTACAGTGGCCTTGATCCTGTTGCTTTTGCATGATGTACATATAAAGTGAAATAATTACCTCTCAGGCAGAAAAGTACAAAGTTAATGAGGTCATAAGGAAGAGATTTTTGAATTGGTTAGTGGTCACACAGGGAACTGTATACAGAATGGTAGTCTTTAGTAATTTAATATCTTCTTCTGTGTTACTCCTTGCCAACAATTGAGGACCAAATAGTTAATCATACCAAAACTTATTATAAGATCAGATTTAAAGTAAATGTCATTGAGATTGCACCATTTTTGTTTACAAGATGAAAAATAGTTCAAAATCTTGGGATCTACACATAACTGAAAACAGACTAATTTGACTTCACCTTGTTACAATAATATAAGATAATTTTTGTTAAGTATAGTTACTCACTGAAAGTCTGTATTCCTTACACTTTGTCAAGCCCAAACTTATACCTGTTGCCCCTGCCATCCGATTTGGCTTCCTATTTAGATATGTTTGGATTTGAGTACTTCATTTGCTATGTTTGGATCTTGGACTTCCTATGTTTTGGTTCTAATGCTACTGATGAGATGTTACTACTTGAAATGTACATATAGCATACCAAAAATTTCCATATTTATTCAACATTGGTAATTTGTGCAGTCAGATCAGCTGGTCATTATAGTTTGGAAATCAAAAGCAAACCAGAGACTGATAAAACATTTCTAGTCATTATAAGATCATCAATTAACATGTTTCAATTTTAATTCTAGGCTCAATATAAAGACTTATGAAATATTTGGTAAGTACTGTTGGGTGATAAGTCTACTAATGCAGATTACATACCTGCCAACTTTCTCTATTTCCTGGGAGAAATCGCCCTTGGTAGCTCTCCAATGAAATTATAAATGACATTTTTATCTGTTATTTACAATATATGAATGAATCATCTAAACATGAAATTATAGTTTTGACAATAGATCAAAGATGGTTCAATTTAATGGCCCCTTTCAAGGACTTTTTGATTGTAGAGAAGCATCATCCATATTTAAACCCCAGTATGCATTTTTAAATTTAGGCATGAATAATGTTTTGATAGACAGAAAATTAGTAGTGTTCTGAATGTTCAGGTATTAACAAATTTGCTAGAAATTATCAGGTAAGATCATGCCCAGTTCCTTAACTTGAGAAATAGTTAACTGTTATAAGTGACACTAATTATCTATTTAAAACAACTACATATGGTTTGAAACGCAAAAGTTTTGGAAAAAAATATACAGTAAGTTGCGAAATACCTACACATATTACAGCAACCAGAGACTATCAATGATACCACAGCTACTTTAAATGTTGTACTATTTCCATCTGCCTGGTTGGCGTCTTCCAATTCTTTTTTGTACTATATAATTATAGCAATATTCAAATTGCAATTATAACCATATCATAATATTGGGAATATTGAAAACATTAGAATTTGTTTTTGATTTTCCTATACTTTTTACGATGTGGCCTTGAACAAAAAAATATGTTTAATTACCTGTTATGTAAAAATGGATTTGACCTTCAATGATAATCAAAGTACAAAGGTTTAAAAGACCATCGGAAATATAAAAAGTGAAAAATTCAACAAAAGTGACAAATAGATAAATTTAAAAACAGTAAAACTATCGTTTCTTCTAATTCTTTTAATAATTACAATGATTTGGCCAGTGCACTTAAAAATAAACAATTCTGAATGCTCCATTGTACAAGATAATACTACAGTCATCATATCTAGACAAGAAATGCACATTTCATTAACCCATTCAACTGGTGTATTGAGAAATTAATAATCAACATTTGTACACAGTGGTGGATTATGTCTCTCTTGATCGTAATCTGTTTATATAATCGGTAGATTTTATTACATATCAAAGTTGCAGCAGAAAATATATAACAATTATCTTTGTGTATCTTGTCACATTGTATGCAATAATCAATCTAATCTACATATTTTATTAAGTTTTTTTATGAATTTTGCTCTGTGGATTTAAGTATTAAAGTATATATTGTGCACTTAGTTTATATGTTAGACAGTTTAGCAGGTAAAATACAGTTGATATCATTTGATCTAAAATGACAAAAACTTCAGTCAGAATGTCTGGCCTGGGTGATAAATAGCAGTTATTATCAATTGTCATAATAAGTTAATGTGTGAAATATAACCCTTTTGTTACTGGCGAGTGCAGTCAATCGTTTGTAAATATGTCGCTGCAGTACGAGTATGATAAATGGTTGGCTCACTTTGTCGGTGGTCGTCCAGTAAGAAATTGATTCAGATATGATTCTACATAGAACATTTTCTACCAGTTTGTTAGACTTGCATCTTGGTCCATATCTGAGTGCTGTCTATAAAAATTATGCTTACATTTTCTATAAGAAACAACTACATAAAATGGATTGAATACATTTGAAAACATAATTATGCTAAAGTTTGAGTTGTATATTGGAATCACCCAGTCTGTCAGTTAGTCCTCCTACTTTGTAAGTGCATCTCCTAAACTGCTAAAAGGATGTCAATGAAACTTCACTTGAAGCTGAGACACAATGAGAAGAGTTACATATGGGAAGATCATTCATCACACTTCATTTAAAATGCATCTAATCATTCCAAGGATTTCAATGAAACTTAACATAAACTTGACATAAATGCTGGAAAGATAGCATACCATTCCTTACTAAGGCTTTTAACAAATTCATACAGGTATGTGTACAAGCATTTACAAATGACATGTTTGGGATCAGTTTTAGTAAATTCAGATAATAGGGAAACAGCATTTAGTAAGACAACTTGTTTTAAAATATCAGATATAAAAAAGAGGAATAAAGATTTAATGCATAATGAATAATCATCAATGTCTTGACACATCTTGAAAACATCAAGACACATCTTGAGACATACATAAAGACATGTCCTAAAATTTTGTAAATTTCTGTTTCAATGCCTATGTATCATATTGTTTTCAAGTTTCTTGAAGACATGTAAAAATATTTTCAAGACATCTTGGAACTTATTGTTTCCTCAGATTAGTCCTGAGACACATATCCTACGTCTTAAGACATATTACATGTCTGAAGACATGGTAGTATTTGTCTTAAGATACAGATGTCTATAAGAAATGTCTGAAAGTATGTCTCAAGATATGTCAAAACATTGATAATCATTCACGATGTGTCATGTCATCTTTTTGTTTTAAGTCCATTCACATTTGTTTGTTACAAAAGTAATCTATAGGGGAGACATTTCTGTGTCTATACTTGCTTAAAATTGAATGTCCTTTTTTCTGTTTCAGTAGTGACTTAAAGGGCTGACTAGCACAAGTTGTATAAAACATGAAAGTGCTTCATACTAAAGGTAAGTGTTAGGTCAATGCTTTGACAACCCTGTGAATGTATAAAACTATTCATTGATTGATGATGAAGCAAGTTCACTACAATTCAGTTTTTATACAAAAAGAAGAAACCAGCTTTATTTTGTTCAGGTGTGGTAAGGAAAACTATATAATTAGTGACCACTGTAGATCAATCTAACAATAATATATCTCTCCAGATAAAGCATACCTGTTGGTCTAGTAGTATTGTTCCTAATTAATATGTATCACCCGAGAAGGTGAAACCTAGTAACATTACCCATAATAACAACGTGAAACCTATACAGTGAGTGGAGGGACTTCCTGTTCCCCTACTGTTAACTTTATATATTAATCCCCTACTGTTTATTACATTCATCATAAAAATATATATGCTGACATTTATTCTCTGTCTCATTATTACAACACGCCACAGGTGGTAATTTACAATATATAGTTTAGGTGACTAATTCAGTTTTTATGGAAATAACAGTGCTGGTGATATAATATATAATTGTTTCAATTATTACTTATTATTTATGAAAATGATTTGTATGGTGTAGTTTTGATATTATTTGTTCAGCTCTGATTATATTGTTTTCATGTCTGGTACATGTAATTATATGTAATACTATATACAATTGTATCATTAGTAATTGTAAACAGTCAACGGCAGATCTTGATCAAAAGTTGTTTACAGATTTTATCCTGGATTGACTGATTTTGTCCTTCAACATTGACCAATGTCAGTACAATCTTGTTTTACATTGAAAGATACATTAAAATATTTCAGATTGACCTAGATTTAGTGATTCTGCATTGCAAGATTCCAGTCTGACCTAGATTTGTTGATTCTGCATTGAAAGAAGTCAATTTGACCTAGATTGGTGATTCTTATGGAAAGATTTCAGCATTTCCTATATTTGTTGATTCTATAATATATTGAAAGATTTCAGTTTTACCTAGATTTAGTGATTCTACATTGAAAGATTTCAGTCTGACCTAGATTTTGTTATTTTACATTGAAATATTTCAATTTGGCCTAGATTTGGTGATTCTACATTGAAATATTTCAATTTGGCCTATATTTGGTGATTCTACATTGAAAGCTTTCAGTCTGACATAGATTTGGTGATTTTACATTGAAATATTTCAGTTTGGCCTAGATTTGGTGATTCTACATTGAAATATTTCAGTTTGGCCTATATTTGGTGATTCTAAATTGAAAGATTTCAGTCTGACCTACATTTGGTGATTCTACATTTAAAGATTTCAGCCTGACATTGATAGATTTTAGTCTGGCCTAGATTTGGTGATTCTTGTGGAAAGATTTCAGCCTGACATTGATAGAATTTAGTCTGGCCTAGATTTGGTGATTCTTGTGGAAAGATTTCATTCTTTCTTAGATTTCAGTCTGACCTACATTTGGTGATTCTTCATGGAAAGATTTCAGTCTGACCTAGAATTGCTGATTTTTCATGGAAAAATTTCAGTCTGACCTAGAATTGCTGGTTCTTCAGGGAAAGATTTCGGCATGACCTATATTTGGGGATTATTCATTGAATCAAAGTTCAAACTGACCTGGAATTGCTAAAGATTTCATCATGACATGTATTTAGTGATTCTTCATTGAAAGATTTTACTATGACCTATATTTGTTGATTCTTCATTCAAAGAATTCTGTCTGACCTAGAATTAGTGATTCTTCTTTGAAAGATTTTAATCTGATATCCATTTGGTTCAGAGGTTCGTCATTGACAGATTTCAAGCTGATCTAGATTTTATTCAATGGTTTTCCATTGAAAGCTATCAGGCTGTTTTGGTTCAGTGATTCTTCAGCAAAACTCTATATGATATGGATTTGGTTATTGTACATTGAAAAATTTTGATTCCATTTGCCTTAAGGTGAGATATTCTAAAATTGAAAAAAAATAGGCTTGTCTAGATTTGGTTCATTGGTTCTACATTGAAAGATATTAGGCTAGTCTAGATTTGGTTCAGTGGTTCTACATTAAAAGTTTTTAGGTTGGTCTAGAGTTGGTTCAGTGGTTCTACATTGACAGATTTAAGGTTGGACTAGATTTGGTTTAGTGATTCTACATTGAAGGATTAGGCTAGTCTAGATTTGGTTTGGTGGTCCTACATTGAATAATTTTAGTCTAGTCTAGATTTGGTTATTATATGTGGGTCTACAATGACAGATTTCATGCAAGTCTAGATTTGGTTTAGTGGCTCTATATATTGAAAGGTTTTAGGCTAGTCTAGATTTGATTTGGTGGTTCTTAGGTTTGTCTAGATTTGGTTCAGTGGTTCTACATTGAAAAATTTTAGGCTAGTCTAGATTTGGTTTGGTGGTCTATATTGAAAGATTTTAGGCTAGTCTAGATTTGGTCTAGTGGTCTAGATTTCGTTTAGTGGTCTTACATCAAAAGATTTAGGTTTGTCTAGATTTCGTTTAGTGGTTCTACATTGAATATTTAAGTCTAGTCTAAATTTGGTACAGTAGTTCTACATTGACAGATTTCATGCTAGTCTAGATTTTCTTTAGTGGTTCTATATTTAATGATTTTATGCTGGTTAAGATTTAGTTCAGTAGTTCGTCATTGACAGATTTCATGCCAGTCCAGATTTCGATTAGTAGTCCTACATTGAAAGGTTTTAGGCTAGTCTAGATTTGATTTGGTGGTTCTTTATTGAAAGATTTCAGGCTAGTTTAGATTTGGTCTAGTGGTTCTACATTGACAGATTTTAGGCTAGTCAAGATAAGGTTTAGTGGTCCTACATTGAAATATTTTAGGTTTGTCTAGATTTGGTTCAGTGGTTCTACATTGAAAGATTTTAGGCTAGTCTAGATTTGGTTTGGTGGTCTATATTGAAAGATTTTAGGCTAGTCTAGATTTAGTCTAGTGGTTCTACATTGACAGATTTCAGGTTTTTCTAGATTTCGTTTAGTGGTCTTACATTAAAAGATTTTAGGTTTGTCTAGATTTCGTTTAGTGGTTCTACATTGAATATTTAAGTCTAGTCTAAATTTGGTTCAGTAGTTCTACATTGACAGATTTCATGCTAGTCTAGATTTTCTTTAGTGGTTCTATATTTAATGATTTTAGGCTGGTTAAGATTTGGTTCAGTAGTTCGTCATTGACAGATTTTCATGTCCTACATTGAAAGCTTTTAGGCTTGTCTAGATTTGGTTCATTGGTTCTAAATTGAAAGATTTTAGGCTTGTACAGATTTGGTTGAGTGGTTCTACATTGACAGATTTAAGGCTTGTCCAGATATGGTTGAGTGGTCCTACATTGAAAGATTTTAGGCTTGTCAAGATTTGGTTTATTGGTTCTACATTGACAGATTTTAGGCTAGTCTATATTTTGTTAGTGATTCCTTATTGACGGAGTTAAGGCTTGTCTAGATTTGGTTCAGGAATTCTTCATGGCCAAATTCCATGCTTGTTTTATTGGTTCTATATTGACAGATTTTAGGCTGGTTAAGCTTAGGTTCAAGTGATCTACATTGAAAGATTTTAGCCTGATTAAGATTTATTTCAGTAGTTCTTCATTGACAGATTTCGTGCCAGTCCAGATCTGATTAGTGGTCCTACATTAAAAGATTTTAGGCTTATCTAGATTTGATTTAGTTGTGCTACATTGACAGATTTAAGGCTTGTTTAGATTTGGTTTAGTGGTGCTATATTGACAGATTTTAGGTTGGTCTAGATCTAGATTGACAGATTTTAGGCTTGTCTAGAATTGGTTTAGTGGTGCTACATTGACAGATTTTAGTCTAGTCCAGATTGGTTAAGTGTTGCTACATTGACAGATTTTAGGCTTGTCAAGAATTGGTTCAGTGGTCCTACATTAAATGATTTTAGGCTTGTCTAGAATTGGTTTTGACATATTTTAGTCTAGTCTAGATTGATTAAGTGGTCCTACATTGACAGATTTTAGTCTAGTCTAGATTGATTAAGTGGTCCTACATTGACAGATTTTAGGCTAGTCTAGAATTGGTTTAGTGGTCCTACAGTAACAGATTTTAGGCTTGTCTAGATTTGGTTTAATGGTCCTACATTGACAGAATTTTGTTTAGTCTAGATTGGTTTAGTGGTTCAAAATTGAAAGATTTTAGGCTAGCCTAGATTTGGTTTAGTGGATCTACATTGAAAGATGACAGCTGGATAAGGCTTTGGCTTGAAGGTTTTCAGGCTGATATAGATTTGTTTCTGAGATTTTACTTTAAGAGAAGTTAAGCTGTTGACTTTGGTTTAGTGATTCTACAATGATGGATTATAGACTAATTTGGCTCTTATTCATTCATCCCACATTTAAAGGTTAGGTTTCATTCACAGGTTCCACATTGAAAAGATTACAGGTGAAATTTGGATAAGGTTCATTAAATTTACATTTAAAGATTTCAAGATTTATAAGTTTTTGATTAATAAGTTCCATATTGAAAGATTTCAGGTTAATTTTACCTTTGTTCATTAAATCTACATTGGAGGGTTTCAGGCTGATTCAGATTTTGTTTAGAGATTCTACGTTGAATGATTTTCATCAAGATTTCTGTGAACCCATGGTAATTCCAGTCCGATCAAGTTTTGATTAAGTGATTCTACATTAAAGGATTTCAAGCTGATCTAGATTGGATTTAGTGCTCCTTGCTTGGTAAATTCCAGGCAAGATAATTTGCTGAAGAGGGTCTGGCTTAGTGATTCCATGTTGACATTATATGTCCAATTTGGCATTGGACCATTGAAAGATTTCAGACTGATTCATTTTTTGTGGTAATTTGATTTCAGCATGGTCCCGTATTGGTTTTTTGAAGCTATACTGTCAAGGTTCAGTCTGATACATCTTTGGTCTAACAATTCAACATTGACACCCTGACCAGGCATGTTTAATAAGAATCTCCTTTCATTTACTGCTAATGTAGCATATTTTAAATCCTCTCAGGAAATAGGCTGAGATTATGGAATTTAAGTTTGCAGCCTACCTTAGCACATGCTTGCAACAGGTTTTAATAGGAGTTTCTTTGGTCGCAAAGCGTCCTTTGAATTGCTCAATCAATTAGTATAAAAATAGGAAATGTGGCATGATTGACTAAAAAATATTGTCTAAAAAATATTTTTTTAAAATTAGATAGGATATGACTTATAAAATTAACTTAACACTTTAATAAAAAAAATGTTTTTAAAACATCATGGTGAAATTTAAGATGTAAGGGTTTCTTTGATCTTTTGATCTGAAGAAATTAACATGCAGAAGCAGGTTGGATATCAATAAGATTTAAATTAAGAAAACGGTTAAAGACACTGGACATATAATATTCCATTGAACTGACCACTGTTCTGGATGAAGTCTAGACAATTTATGGCTTTCAAAATTTACATTTGGTTAATATTAACTGTCACCGTTTTGTATTTCAATATTTCAGCCACTTAGTAAATGGAAACCTCACGGTATTATTGTTATTGAAATAGGATAAAATAATTAGTACAAACGATCGTCTGTCATACATTTCAATAAATTATAAAAATTATGAAGAAAATATACTATAGGTTTTATTAGACTACAAATTAATAAACACATTTTCAGAACCTTTGACACAATTCAAAATTTTCTCACTACTCAGGGACAATGAAACACGATGATATAGACTTTCTTATAGGTTGAGACAATGAGTTAAAAAGCATTTTGATCATAAGCGGGTCCCAACAGAGAAAAAAATAGGTTAGGTTTCATTGTATATTTCAGCTTTATGCAAATAAAGTCTGATGTTGACAAATATCATTTTAATTTGGAGAATAATTAAGAGTTTTATATGAATGAAGAGAAGGATGATCTGTCGAGTTAAGATTTTAATCTTATGTTTACTGTCATCCACTAAAGATAAATTAGGTTTGGTGAACAAATTATGAGACATACAGGACCAGAAACACGTAGCTCTGCCATGTATATATTGCAGATACTTAGAATTAGGTCCAAGTTCTCGGGCAATTAATGTAAATTTTGTGTAAAATTCATGTCATTTTTCAGAATTTGGTCCCCCTCAAATATGGCTACATTATTGTCTTCAATCTTAGTTGTATTTTGTATTTTTCTGGAAATGTCAGTTAAAAGAGGTATTGAGTTTCTACAAACTTTTAAACATTCAGGATCCTATTGCAGATATAGTGGACAATGTTCCCATAAATTTTATTTTGAATTAAAACTTTTCTAATTTGATTGTTTGCAGGTTTTGTTGTTTTGAAAGGCGATTCAGGGTGTTCCCACAGTTTACTTAAGATGTCCTTCAATCTTTATTGGATTGATATCAGGTATCAATGGGTATTCAAAATGTATCACATAAATGTTTAAATCTATACTGATTCCATTCAATACGTTTGACACAAGTCTGCAATCTGATATTGAATCCTTTTCATTCATTGACAGAATTAACCAAATAAGGCATCATTCATTGGCCTAGTATAAGACAATAATTATGACAGAATATCTGATACTGTATAATTCATTGATAAATTCATCCAAATAAGGAATAAATCAAATAATACAATTGGACAATACCTGTCAGACAGCTGATTAATGACCACTACACCAATACACATCCTATAGCATATCAACATGTCAAAATATGCATGATTTATTTCTTACATCATACAAAAAACACATTAAAATTATCATCAAAAACAGTTGTATTGTGTGGGTTAATTGAAAACATTAACATTTAAATGTTAATTAAATTATAAATAAGACAAATTTATGATGTCACAAAAGACAATGACATGTGTTTGATCTTCTGTCCGTTTTGAAGTTTAAACATATTTATTGCAGTAATGATTGACATCAGAAAAACTTATATAGAAAGAATCGGTAAAGAAAATAATTTAAAAAATGAATATTTGATATATATTAAGTGACTAATTATTTAACATGCATTTCCAGAATATCAATAATATGTATTTGAAAATTGAATAAAAGGTTTTGTAGATAAGAAGTGACAAGAAAGACAAATAGAAGTGAACATTATTTAAAGAAACAGATGTGTTGTATTTACATATTTTATTTGTATCACAAACCACATTTAATTTGCACAAAAATAGAAATTTTATTTGTTTAAATAAGATAAGAGTAATTGGAAAAAATTGTGGGGGATCATGTGTAACAGAAAAGAGAGATTTTTACATTCTTTGACTGTCATTCAGATATTGCACTAGATTTTTAACTCTGATTTCAATATTTCCACTTAAAGGTCCAGAACAGAATACATAAAACATAAATTTAGAGTCATCTTCTTTGATGATGGGACAGGGATGATACCATCTTGTGACAATATTTCTACCTCATTATAGTCACCTATCTTTGGTGAAAGGCAGGGATGATACCATCTTGTGACAATATTTCTACCTCATTGTAGTCCACCATCTTTGGTGAAAGGCAGGGATGATACCATTTTGTGACAATATTTCCATTTAAAGGTCAAGAACAGAATACATAAAACATAAATTTAGAGTCATCTTCTTTGATGATGGGACTGGGATGATACCATCTTGTGACAATATTTCTACCTCATTATAGTCTCCCATCTTTGGTGGAAGTGGAGGGATGATACCAACATGTGATATTATTTCTTCCCCAATATAACCCCTCCCCCATCTTTGGTGAAATGCAGTGATGATATTATCTTGTGACAATATTTCTACCTCATTATAGTCCCCCATCCTTGGTGAAAGGCAGGGATGATACCATCTTGTGACAATATTTCTACCTCATTGTAGTCCCCCATCTTTGGTGAAAGGCAGGGATGATACCATTTTGTGACAATATTTCTACCTCATTGTAGTCCCCCATCTTTGGTGAAAGGCAGGGATGATACCATCTTATGGCAATATTTCTACCTCAGCATAGTCTCCCCACTTTTGTGATAGGCAGGGATGATACCAACATGTGACAATATTGCTACCTCATTAAAGTCCACCATCTTTGGTGAAAGGCAGGGATGATACCATCTTGCGACAATATTTCTACCTCATTATAGTCCCCCATCTTTGGTGAAAGGCAGGGATGATAACATTTTGTGACAATATTTCTACCTCATTGTAGTCCCCCATCTTTGGTGAAAGGCAGGGATGATACCATTTTGTAACAATATTGCTACCTCATTAAAGTCCACCATCTTTGGTGAAAGGCAGGGATGATACCATCTTGTGACAATATTTCTACCTCATTGTAGTCCCCCATCATTGGTGAAAGGCAGGGATGATACCATCATGTGACAATATTTCTACCTATTATAGTCCTCCATCTTTGGTGAAATGCAGTGATGATATTATCTTGTGACAATATTTCTACCTCATTATAGTCCCCCAACTTTGGTGAAAGGCAAGGATGTAACCATCTTGTAACAATATTTCTACCTCATTAAAGTTTACCATCTTTGGTAAAAGGCAGGGATGATACCATCTTGTGACAATATTTCTACCTCATTATAGTCCCCATCATCGGTGAAATGTAGGGATAATACCATTCTACTTCATTATAATCCCCCACCTTTTGTGATGTGGTAGGGATGATACCATCTAGTGACAAAGTTTTTTATCTTATATTAGTCTCCTTCTTGGATGTTACATTTTATGACAATATTTTGACCTCATTTTGATCCCCTTCCTTGGTGAGTGGCAGTGATTGAAATCATCTTGTGACAATTTTTCAGCATATTAATAAATTCAAATATTGCACTCTGTTTCCTTCCAAGACCTCCTTGTAAATTAATTAATTGTGTTATACTTAAAAGTATGAGTCATATTTGGTGTTTGTAACATTATTGTGTGGCCCTGTCAGCATATGACTCAGTTTTTATATGATCCAACAGTGAATACATTTGTATAGATGCCAACCAAAAAAATAGCCAAACTAATCAGTGAGGTCTGTCATTTAGTTTGCAGTGTGCTATATGTCTTGTTGCAGTACAGGGGCTGGCTTAATATTGCAAGAATTAAATTTTAGACAGGTTTATGAAATAACAAAATTGACAGCCTTTTCTTTTTGGGGTCAATTATACTGAAATAAAATTTAAAAAGTTTTTTAAGTGCAATGTTGGTTTAAGTCTTTTGATTTGTCTTTATAGTTTCTTTGAAAATCTACGAGGATCCACTAATGGGTTGAAATTTGAGTTAGATGCATGTTTGTGTATGTATCTACACCTTTGATATTAAAAACTTTTATATTCATATCAAAAAATAATCACAAAATAAAATCTCTTGAATGAAAAAAGTTGAAGTGTGTTTAGAATATTATTTGGTACACTTATTATGATTTTAATTTATTGTTATTATGTGTTTTTTCACTTTACCCTCCTGAGAGTTTACCATAGAATCTTTTCATTGAGAACTTTTAATGCTGAACATGAGATAGTTTTAGTGTAACTGGTGCATCTAGTCTGCTTTGTATTCAAAATTGAATACATTTAAAGGAACAATATTATAATGTTATACAAAATGACAGTCTTTGTTCCAGTGTGCTGTATACTTAATTTCATCTTGTCCTCACAGGTGTGAAAGACATTTTTACAAAAATATATAATATTCTTTCTTACCTGTAAGGTAAAATTATGTTATTATGTATATATAACACCTGACTGCACACCTTTATGGGAAATTGCACCTGTTTTCAACATCAAAGTCTATCTACTTGTTAATTACAATACAACCTGATTGATTCATCAAGGTGCAAGATTTTGTCATTGTAACTAGGGATCAAATTAATAAGATACTGGTTTATTCTACAATCATGACACATTGTAGATGTTGCAATTGAAGTCATTACAATAAATGTGTTTGAACTTTTACTTTTTTTACCTGATAAAAGTTTCAATCAATCTTAGTTGAATTAATTGAGAGCCAATTAATCTTCAAACAATTATTAATGAATAACCGTTTTTGCTTTGAAAATTTATTCAAATTCGTGATTACACTAGTTAGTGTAAGTTTGTCTGTGTAGGTATTACTTTGTAACTATTTATATTTTTAGACATATGTATTACTCAATGTACTATTTATTGTCCATTTCAGCTCCTTTAAATAATGGATTTTGCCACCTAGTAACTTTATTTGCAAACCAAATTTGTTCATTTTTGGTCACAACAAAGATAATGATGATACGTCCCTTATACCACTTTTGCTTTTGTTAAAAATTAACTTGCTTTTGAGAAATTTGATTTAACTATTTTCCCCATTATAATTCAGTGGGAAATATTTTCTTACCGTTAACCTGGACAGGTCCATTCTAAGGTCAGATTAAGTTACCTAATCAAGCCAATCAAGCATAAAGTACATTAGCACATCAGTGGTTACTTGACCATTCTTATGAACACATCTTCAAAATATCAGTATTTTACACTGAATATCGAAATATTTTTTACAATCATCTATATAATGCATAAGCAAATCAGTCACATTAAACTTTAAGTATTTTTGCAGGTTACAACCCAATAAATAGGCATTGCTTAGGAAAATTGAATTTGAGTGGACCGCATGTACGAGTGCACCTTATTTCCTGTAATAAACGACTTCCCTAAACATGGTTAAATTTTTCTGCATTAATTTTAAAACCGTGTTTTTTTAATGAGAGGCAAAAAAATGGCAAACCAGAATAAACATTTGAAGTCCTAGGTACAGACGTACGATGATGATTTGGAATGTACAACCAACTTTTCTAATGTTATATTTTACAAATAAACTCCCTAGTTTATTTTCCCATTATTTAAAGGAACTGAAACAGACTTTAATTCTGTAACAATATTATAGGTTTTAAGCATTTTACTTAATAAGTTTTTACACTGTAGATGAATTCCTTGATAACAGTTTTTGTCTCACCTGTGGCGAAATTATGAAAGCGAGACATAGGTATTACTTTCCTGCCAGCAACAGCAGCGTTAACTTTTTTGAAAACTCTATATCTCTGAAAGTATAAATGCTAGGATGACCAAAGTAAGGTGAATATAGTTTGTGATATGAAATTATCGACCAACCACATGACATTGTTCCTTGACATATTTTGCATGGTTCAGTGACTCTTAAACTCCAGTGTCAAATTTTCATGCTTAGGTCAGTTTTTCAGTAACTATATATGATAGGTCAGCAATATTGGGTATGCTTGTACATTATTAGGAGTACATGTCAGTCTACCACATGTCTTTTGTTCTCGACCTCATTTTTACGGTCCATTGACTAGGGTCAAGTTTTCCTGCTTAGGTCTATTTCTCATTTACTGTAAGTGGTAGGTTAACACTATTGGGTGTACTTATTGATTATTAGGAGTTTATGTTAGTCTGCCACATGTCTTTTGTCCTTGACCTCATTTTCACGGTCCATTGACTAGGGTCAGGTTTTCATGCTTAGGTCTATTTCTCATTTACTATAAGTGGTAGGTCAACAATATTGGGTGTGCTTATTGATTATTAG
>JARWCS010332553.1:0-12064 GCA_034783895.1 Geukensia demissa | reverse complement strand
TGGTCCAAGAAAGCCCAACGTTATACTAACTCAAATTAGATGTTATGCGTCATTTCTTAATAATGATTTGTTCAAAGTACACATTGTGAATAGTCCCTCCTGCAATAATTGTGGATCGAATACAGAAAATGCTTATCATTTCTTTTTGAATGTTCTGCATACTCATGTGATAGAACCATGTTTTTTCAAACTCTTATCTGGCTCCCAGACAACTGCATGATAAATCTTAACCTTTTGACTCGAGGAAGCACTGCTCTTTCCACAGAACAAAAGTCGAAAAGATTCCTTCTTGTAAAGTGCAATTGTCAGTAGATTTTGAATCCACACTCACTCATCATCTATCTTAATTTTCCTTTTCATTTCACATACATATGTTCCAAGGATATTTAACTGTAATTATGTTTTATAGTAATTATGTTTGTATGCTAATTTTGTTACTGTTAATATTGTTTTCGGAGAAGACTACATAAGTAGGAATTGTAGGAATTACTTGTGTCTTATCCGCTTTGTTGTTACTTTGTAGCAAATAAAATATGTTTAAACTAATATAATGAAACGGAAAGTAAATTTAATACCACCTGCACAATATTCAACAAGAAGTTGTTGAAAGATTAATATCTAGAAGTTACAAGGGTTTCAACAAGAGTGACGAGCTCTAAATCAGAATCAAAAATCAAGTATAAGGTTGACGTTGTGTCTCTGGACTTATATATTCATGTAGATGCCGAACGTAGCATTTTCAATTTCAGTGAAGTCAACATTTTTCAGTGAATCAGTGTTTTATTTGACCTCTTTTGTTAATAAGCTTGTTTTATATAACTTTCCGTTAATATCGATGATAAATATTTCAACAAATTAAAACTATTGAAAAGCGTGAATGCATAATTTTTTGTGGACAAAGCTCTACACCTTACATATATGTTACAATAGTGTAATTTCTGAAATACATTTTGGTTCCTTTGATCATTTAAATGTATCTCGAAAATGGTAATGTAAAGAGAAAATTGGTAGCAACCTTGCTAAAAGTTATCACTGAGATGAATCTATAGACGTCCACCAATTGTTAAAATCTTTTTGAGCGATCAATAACAGTAAAACAGGAATATCTCATTTGAATAAATGTATTCTTGTAAGACACGATTTACTTTTTAATGTTTGTGAACCCAAAATCCGTATTTTCATTATAAAAAGTACTTGTTAAAAGTTTGCGTGTTTCACCTCCACCAAACTTAACGTAGGACTAAATGGGAAATTCTCAATAAGATCTCAATAAATAAAAGTAAAAAAATAAAATAATTTTTTACCCCCTTAACGTAAAGCGCAACAAATCCATTTCTTGTTATATTTGTACGACTTTTATGACAGTCGTCTTTATGTCATTCAATTACGATTAAATATAGATATCGTGCATAAAAAAATCTGAAGAATGATTCAGTTTTACATGTAACTAGCTTTTAGACAGCCTAATCTACATCTAGACAAAGATGAGATACTTTGTTCTAAATTTTTGCATTAACAATGCAAATGAAAAGATATGGCTAAAAATAGAGGAAATTTACAACTCTAGAGGTCTCCACAAGGCCTTCAATAAGGGTGAATATACCACTCCTTTTGAAAAGCTCTAAATCGCCCAAAATAAAAAATCGTGTTTACGTCAAATAATACTGTTCTTACCTGAATATTATGAAAAATGTACAAAACATTTAACACAAAGACTAACTCATGATCACATTCCTGACTTGGGAACTAGTATAGTACGTGTGTAACCAACGAGTGGTCAAACGAAAAAATCAAAAACAAAAGCATTCTCGACCAACTATAAAAATGAAACAGAAAGTTACCCAATCCTACCAGAGAGTACCTTAATTACAATAGACATAATATACAAAAATACATGCAAATAAAGATACATCTCTTCTGAATGCTCGCAGTTACTGAAAGCAAGCTCAGTGTGAGATTGCTGATGATAAAAATCAAGCATCGCGACCATGTCGACACGAGATGTCATAAAAGAAAGTATGTCTGACGATTTAATACTTTGTTGTCAATAAACGTGACTGAAGACAAGATGGATGCAATGCAAAATTTAAGGACGCGGCAGTTGATTAATATCTGTAACAACAAAAACCAGTTTAAATGTGTTATCTACAACGTCCAACTTGGCTTGATCATTTGGTTTTACGTTCTGCTATATAGATGATGTTCTTTCACTGAATAATTCAAAACCTGGTGACTATGTTGACCTGGTGACTATGTTGACCTGGTGACTATGTTGACCGCTTCTGTCAACTTCTATCCAATTACACTTGTAATCAAGGATACTACAGAAATCGAAAGGTCTGCTTCATACCTTGACTTACACCTAGAAATTGACAGTAAGGGCGGGTTAAGAACAAAACTTTATGACAAGAGAGTTGACTTTGATTTTCCCTTTTTAAATATTCCATTCATGTCTAGCAACATTCCAGCCGCACCTGCACACGGAGTTTATATTTATCAGTTACTAAGCTACTCAAGGGCGTGCACATCTTATCAGGATAGAGGGTTGCTGCTGACAAGAAAGCTACTGAACCAAGGGTTCTCAAGGAAAAGTCTTCACTTTGGAAATTTGTCGGTCGCGATCATGTTTTGGTTGAACGATACGAAATATCCATTTCACAAATGAAAATGGATATCTTTCCACTGTCGTGCAACAAATCCGTGTCTATATCGGTTGTGACTAACACCACACCGATTGCGACTCTACAATGGTTTTGTCTACTGAGTATCACGATGGCTGCCACTAGTGAAGCAAGAGTTGCTAACCCTTCCTAAGCACCTGAGCTCACCCTGGTTTTTGTAGGTTTCGTGTAACTCTGGCTTTAATGTTCAGTGTAGTGTTGTGTGTACTAAGTTTGTCTTTCTTTTCTTTTTTGTTGACCATAGTCTTGTCTGTCTTCTGATTAACGATTTCTGTCTGCCCCTGTGGTATCTTTAAATTCGTTTTTTTTTGTACCCCTTGTGGTTAAGTTTGTTTAAAGAAACATCGAGATTTTAAATATGAAAGCTTTATGTGTAATATTTCTATAGAAATTAGGGTGTGTTATCCCTTGTCCTATCAAAATTTTAAATTGCAGCAGTATTTTTGTATTAAATCTTTCTAACGGTTTTAAAATTTTGTAAAGTCTAAGAAGATTGTGATATTTGTATGCATGCTGCCAAAGTTTACCAGAAAGATGTAGAGTGCGATCATTAAAGTAAAAAAACTTAGGTGCAATCACGGGCAAACCGAAGTTAACTATAGGAAATGAAAAATCGTCCCTTTTATCATAAATTTATTACATAAACAACCATATTCATTTTTTTAAATCAAAATCTGAGAAGGGAGTACGATCATTACCGATATTAGATTTATTCAAGGTAAGTTCTTCAGGAATAAATTTCTTTTGCAATTTTTTTGAAAATCTGAATTATTTAAAGCTAAAACATTACCCTAATATCTAAAAGTATTATTAAACTTGTTTGAAGGATCTGCCTGATTTTTTGTCATAAAATGTAATTCATAACAATATAAAAACTAATCTGCAATTAGAGGAGTGCAGTTTTTGCCCACTATCTGTTGACAGGCCGTGTTGCCAAATCGTACATAAATATCAAGAATATTCTACCGCTGCATTACGATTCAACAGCTTGTACGTATGTTTATTGACGTTCTCATATAAGCGTTAAAGTTAATTAGCTTCGGGAAAACACCTCTAAAACAGAATCATTTACGCGCTAAAAGGTGATGTTTACGTCAACTAAAAACCCTATAGTTTTCACTCGTATGATGATTTGGAAGATTTTTTTTTCTCTCAGCTGTCAAATTGAGAAGTACATTTTAGGTATATAGATATTGACGAGTTTATTTGAAAAGAAAAAAAAATGTATTGTACAATTAAAAGCAACATACTTTCGTAACTAAGACTTCAAATGTTTATTTCATATGGTCAAGTTTCGCATTTCAACATACAAAACTTGATGTATGGGTTAACTCATAATTACGAGAGTCAATAAAGTTTGAAGGATCTGCCTGATTTTTAAAAAGGGTGCACTCGAAAATGCGGTCCATTCAAATTCATGATCTCCATTATTTTATAACTATTTGGTTGCAACATTCAAATATATAAGAACAAATCCAACAAGACTGAATGCTAAGCATGGGATAGCTGTTTGCGTTAAATATTTCGACATTCAGTTCGATATTTTGAAGATATGTTCATTAGGATGGTCAAGTAACGACTGAATTGCTAATGTGCGGTTCATGAACTGAGTTTCTCATGTTTAAGTTAAGAAAAATCTCTTGAAGGAAACGTCATAATTCTTATAAAATGTAACAAAAAAGTTAGTTTTTTTCGGATTTTAGACAAGGTCTTAGTTTTCCTCTACTTATTTGGAAAATTGGAAAAAAAATTTTATTATGACTTTTTTTGCTTAAAGGATTTGCGAATTTAAAAAATGAAAAACATTTGATTTTAATACGTTATGTCAGCAAAAACTTTTAGGTACCAGAAATGCAAAAATTTAGACATTGTTGGAAATTTTACTTTTTCACAAAAATCAACAGTTTTAAGCACAGACATGTAATACTTACACTTATGTTATATCACCAAATTTGTTTGACGATAAAATGTTTAAATTTTTTCTAAATTCCACTATTCGAATTGTGCTTTTGTTCAAAGAATGAAAAGCGAAGACTTGGCTTCATTTAATATCTTGATCCTACCTTAAAATAGAATAAGTAAACGATAAGAAATAAATACCGTTGAGTTATAATGGGAAGAATTTTAAAATCAAATTTCTTCAAAGTGGAATTAGCACTGAAAATACGGAAAGGTTTCGAAACTTATTTCACATAGTACTTGTCTTTGCCGCTGGATTTGGTTTCCTATTCGATTTGTTTATGTTTGAGTACACTACTTCTTGTCTGGATTTGCATCAGATTTGGCGGGAAATTTTTTAGGTAAGAAAAGCGGCGTTGTTACTCAACTAAAAAGGACAACTCACAACTACTCACCACTGAAGAGACCACAAACTAGTACTTTCTTGTCGTGACTCATTCAACATTATACCAACTATAAAGAAAAGTTGTCCAAGTCATGGAGACTCTCTACAACAACTACAAATACTACAATACAGCTGCTAGAACAACGACTCGCTGAAATCTGAAAAGAACGCCTTCAAAGAAATACCATTCAGCATCAAGCAAGCCAAGCACCATACATGGATAAACTAGACCAAACCATTTTTTCGATCGCCCGGAGCTACAAGAATATGATCATCAACCCAGAGTAATCAGCAGTGACACAGTTGGCCATGGAATACTGAAGTATTAAAAAACCCGATCAAATTTAGATCACTACTTCTACTAGCAGATTTACTACCACATATTGCCAGCCAATCGCTAGTATTCTAGAGAAGAGGCGTCAACCTAGGATCCATCAAGAGCAGCGTAGACAAGACACTAAATAGATAACCTCAACCTGGACCATAAAAATGAAGGAACAACAATTCAAGAAGGACACCAACATTACCTAACATTACCCAACCAACACCAGCTGACTTTATCTCGAAAGTGACAACTCCTTTGGTGGACACTATGGTAGACAACATTAGACATAGGTTCACAGACTCTCCGACATCATAGACCAGCTAACTATAATTGACTTGTCTGGTACGGATCACCCCGATACCATTTATGGCTACACAATACTAAAGGCACTAGCACAGATGTTTGAAATTAACGAAGAGAAACTTTTACTACTGTGGCAAGACTTCATTGAGCTCATTAACTCTAGAGACCGAGAGGAACGATCCTGACTAGACTTCCAACCTGAAGCAGATGTTCCAACTTTTCCATAGACTCCACATCAAGGCAGCTGTCCAAACAAAAAGTACAGCAGAAATGAGTATTCATCAAAGTTAAACTGATCGATCCCAGCAAATGGAGTAACCTCAAGACCAGGACACTTTCACAGATCATTACTGAGCAACTCAATTGAGTCAAAGAAACAAAGAAAAATTCAACCAGATACAGACGTCTGACTGAAGACAGTTTTGCCAAGAATGTTATATAAATACAAAGACTTGAATAAAGACACTTTTGATGATTTTATTGTTAAATTGTTCATGTTCTTTCTTATCTTTTTATTCCCCATAGCACACGTTCAAGTGCCCAAAAAGACTGTCTAAACTGTATAGGAAAAAGTACGACTGTTTGTTCAAATTGTTGCCACGCAAAATGTTAACTCTGTATTTAATATCACATTTCAACAGTTTGCACGTAGATACGATTTCTAAATTCAGAGAAAAAATACCTTTTTGATTGGGGATCACCTATAAAGATCAGTTTATCGATAGAGGATTGTTGCATATCAACCCCAGTGGAAAGATTAGTCATCAAGGCCTTGACTGCTCGTTACGAAATACCCATTTCACAAATGACAATGGATATCTTCCAACTGTCGGAACTTTGATTCCGTGAATACACAAATAATAATATATTGGCATTGCTAACCATCTTGTTTTTTCGCGTTTATTGACAATGCAGTATTAATCATTTGATGACATCTCGTGTTGCAAAACTTGAATGTTTAATCCTAAGCATGCATTCAGAAACTGTGTGCATTTTAGAGAGATATCGTGTTCTTGTTAAGCACTCTTATTTTGTAGGTACTCTCTAATTGGATAGGGTGCACTCTTGGTTACTTTTTAGAGTATGTCTTTCACAGCTTTATTTGCTTAGATTTTGCCTCTAGTCTCGCTTTGGGGGATTGTACAAGCAACGTCACCATGAACCACCATGGGAGTTTTTTCTTCTCCCAAATCAGTGGTCAGATTAGTTGGTAGGTCTTTGTCTTTCGCGTTTTTTGTGTTTAGATGTATAACATTGAGGCAAGATTTGCTTAGTTTTTTATTTGTTTAGGGATATCTAGAGCTCGTCACCAGGAATGGGGGTTCCATCCTTGTTGAATCCAGTGTAGGATACCCGTGTGAAAGATCAAAAGTAAATAGTTCAAAGAGACAAGACAAATTTGAATCAAACTAAAAGATAAAACGAAAACGAAAGAAACAAAGGCTTGGAATCCACAAACTCTTTTACAAAACAGAATTGAGATCAATTGCTTCGGAAGGGTACTCATCCCCTTTCTTGCGCGCAACACCCGTCGTGGAATCCTTTAACTCTAATCCGGGTTAAAGTCAATCCGAGAAGAGGTCAACTTATTGCTGTATTATCGGTAACAGGTCCATACACTGGTACCATATTGATCAACCAATTCATGATGGCGACCATAGAGTTTTAGTAGGGACGATTTCAACCTTAATTGGATATATCCTTGTTGTAGTAATATATGCGACAACAGCAATGCTGTCTTCAGAAAATCCTGATACTTGGAACAGGCACGAGAGTATCGAATCGACTGCGTACATTGTAACATGAACCCCGTAGGCAGGGGAAGCAGGGATATTGCCACATAAATATGGGAAGTTTACATTAGGAAAGTGAAGTCATCCCGTTTGTTGTAAATCTCAGAAACAAGTTTTCCTTCTTGGTCAATTTCGAGGAATAAATCTAGGTATGAAGCAGATTTTGTTGAGTCTGTGGTCTCCCTAATTTCTTGTTTGCTGGAATATATTTGGTCGAGATTTCCACGAAACATATGATAATTCAATGACAAAACATCATCGATATAGTGAAAAGTAATAAACGATTGGTTTATGTTTATTCCGCAGGAGTCCCTGAATGAATTCTGATTCATACGAGTACAAAAACAATTCGGGTATTAGGGGCGCACGATTTGTGCCCATTGGGATGCCAACGGTCTGTTGAAAAACTCACCTTCCAAATTCTACAAAAATGTTGTGAATCAGAAAGTCCAGCCATTTTGAGAATATCACCTTCATTATATTTATTAGAACAAGCGGCGTGTTCTCTTACAAAGTACATAAAACCAAATATTTATATCTTGGGTTTCCGTTTTGTTTATTAAAACACTGATGTATCAATTTCTTATAAGACGGTCTTTAAGTGGTGAATGTGGAATTGAGGTTTAAAGGGTTGACAAGACAATCGTTTGAGTACTTTTACAAAATTTTAAAGAATCGGATTTGAGGTATTGAAGCAGATCGTTCGAATTTTTTTATATACACATGCTTACCCTTCCGAAGCACCTGATCCCGCTAATATTTTGTAAAGGAGTTCGTGGATTCCAAGCCTTCGTTCCTTTTGTTTTCGTTTGATCTTTTAGTTTGGTTAAAATTTGTCTTATCTCTTTGAACTATGCACTTTTGATCCTTTTTTAATCCTTGTGTGTTTTGCAAAAAGCTAACTCCATTCTAATGTAACAATGACCTTGATGTACTAAACAAAAATTCATTATGGCTTTTTTGGTATGTCACTTCGTATGGAAATTAAGTTCCAAACCATTTGATATTTGAAGAAACCTATATTTAACTGGTTAATGTTCAAATATTATTTCTTCCCTACGTAATTGTTTATAGTAAATAAACTAAAACAAAAAGGTTTCGTGCTTTACAATATCTCGATTATGACGTTGACTTATACAATGAATAAATACAATTTAATAAAGGTCATGATAGTATATATTTAAAAATACATTCATGATGGAAATAAGGAACTCCTCTGGAACACCATGTCAATGAAATGAAAAAGCAAGGGAAAACAACATCAGTGTAGAAAATTTTCATATTTTATTCAATAAACGATAATGGATGGAATGCAGTTAATGTCCTGTTTTAATGACAAGATCAGAAATGTCTCTCAATAGTCCCGACTACCGTTATCCGTTCTGAGCAATTGTAAAATGAAATTGCTAAGAAACTCCAAAAAATGGCGAGATTCTGTCTAACTTGTAAGAGCTTAAATATTGTTATAAAAATAAATAAACAATGAAATGTCATCTTAACAAAAAGACAATACACACTCGAACACATCATTCATCCATTACAACTTTTTCTCCACCTTTTATAGTTCACATCTGAATTCAATCAGAAATTTCCAGCACAATCAGAAGAAAAATGGTTTTCCCGATTCTTCATTTCTTGTAAATTCTGAAAAAGTAAAAATGATATGTATATGTATCTCCATGTGGTTAGACATGTAAATTTATGAGATATCAAATCTTGGCGATTTGTAGCATAGAAAGGTCTAAAACTAATATGCTTAATGAATATTCATGCAGGTTAAAGGGTTCATTTTCTAAACTCGTATATCTCTTGTTAGAGATATTGAAGAACTGGGTCTCTCATTTTTCACTAAATCAGAAAAATCCTTTGATGAAAGAAATCCTCATTATTTTTGTAAAATTCAATGCAGAAAATGTTCCGGAATCATTTGTATATTTCGGATTTTTTATAACATACTTCTTCATGAAAGTTAGCAATTGTCACATAACATAAGCACAGGACTAACAGTGACACCTTAATTACAGTGTACTTTCAATGTAGTGTTAAAACACAATAAAAAACTTTTAAAATTAATATAGAAAAATGTGTACAGCAAAGATATGCCTTTAAAAGTACGCTTCACTGAGCTGAGCCGCTCATGTTTGGCTAATCTTTCTTAAAGCAATAACAAAATCTGAAAGGGAATTTAAAAAAAGATAAAACTATCATACCGGAAATAGAATTTGGTGTTCAAACTATCACAGGTGTCACTGTTTGTCCCGTGCTTATGTGAAAATTGCTAATTTTCATGCTGAATGAATTTTAACTTTGCAGAAAATCTTTCGGTTTCTCTTCTTTAGTTCGGATTTTTTTTCAAACATACTCTAGTTTTTTCTTTATTAATGCATACTCTTATTGTGAAATAAGTAATCTTATTTAAGTAATTTAAAATACTAAAATGTTAAACAGAAATTCCAAACGACATGAATAAAATTCAATGTTATAAAACCTTATACAATCCAAAAATAATCATATACACAGTAAAGCTCTAAATTCACGAATACACACAAACTTTATGGAAAATCAAAATAGTTGGTGCATAGGTTTAACATATAACAAGACACAAGATGAATGAAAAATTTGGTATTTCTTAAATGTCATATTTAATATGAAATAAAATTGTAAATGTATAGTATCGATAGACAATATTTTAGGGTTTATGGTTTATTTAAAATCTTATGTAAGCAAAAGTACTGAATAAGGAACTGACCAAACGGAAGTCGGATTAGGTGTGGTGAACTTACCCCATCTACTCAGTAACATATCTCCATCCAAATCAAACATATCAACTTGACTGTATCCAAGAATTTCGGCATCTCGTGCTGGAAATCCATGCACATAAAATAAATCCGCCATTTCATCGCCACTTAAAAAACCATCATGATTTGTGTCAAATTTATCAAACACATCTATGACTGATCTCTTGTGTTGTCTTAATGGCACTGATCTCTGTAAAAATAATAAATTTCAAAATAAAATTCCAAACAGCAAAACATGCACGCAATCAATAGAAATTCTAAATAATAAAACAGCACTTCTAAAAACTTCTATTACTTTTATTAGTTCATCTGCCTTAATAATTACTGCTACTACGTTTGCCATTTCTCTATTAATGAGAGATATTCTAAAAATATAATTTAAATAATTACACAAAATTAAACACAGTTTAAGAAATGGCGAAATAAAAAACAACACAAAATAAATTGCTCACCTTGGATGCGGATTTAAGTAAGGATGGTAATGATCTTTCCTTAGGAAAGGAATACACTGCTACAGTTAAAGCTAATAATAAAACAATCTTCATCATTGTCACCTGTAAAACAAATAATGAACTTTTAATTTTAATCTTCACTTTATATAGCAAACCTCAAGGTTACCAAGTCATCAAAACTTATCTACGCAAAAACTAACGAGGCTGATGATTGAAATCTAACGGCAGCAAACAACAGATGTTTTAAGGAGCTTTTTACTATGACAAGATATCCATATCACTTAAAAAATCGTTATCTCGATAATTACAGGGTATTCATTGCCAGTAATAGGAACTCCCTCCTTCACTCAGCCAATACTTATGAACCATGTTGATTCACATTAATTGTCCCATCCTGTCCACACCAAACAATTTTATACTATCATAAAGTTTCTAGCATTACGAAATTTTCTCAAATAATTCTAAAGGCGACATGAATGAGAATGATAGGGTTTCTAGAGAGAGAAAATATATCACATAGCGAAACATTTGAAATATTTCATTCAAAAGACATTTAATATATAATAATTAACTATTTGCAGAGTGAAAAAATATCACATTACAAAATGTTCTGAAATATTTCACAGGGAACATGCATAATTCTTATAAAACAATTAAATGACCAAATTGATCATATATTTTTCAATGATTATTGACCATAATTGTACATAGTCTCTGACGTGAAATGGGCTTGAACCGAAGGACACCAACAGATTGGACAAATAATTATCAGTGGCCAGCAATAAACATTACTTTCCGCTCAAGTACCTGCGGACATTTAAAGCGCAAAGACAAATAATATTCAACTAGATAAACGCATTATATAATGGAAAAATTCTATAAAATGACCACTGCTGACTATCCTTATTTGAGGACGAGGTTAATGGGTACTTAGTAAATTCCTTTCTGCTTATCGTAGGTGTAAAGGTCGTTTATCATTCATACGATTTATGAATGCAAATAGTTATGAATGGATGGACGGGTACGTCCTTCCACCACTATACACTTCTGATTAAGGTGTCACTGGAAAGAACATTGACTAAATCATGGTAGTTTTACCCAATCCCAGTATTATTAGTGCATTAGGCAATGCACGTCTGATTATATCATCTTATGCAATTGCGAAACAATATCAATCAAGAATAACCTTTGAATACTTGAATTAATATAAAATAAAGCATTTATTGAACCCTTCCATATTTTCCAGATGATAGATGAATTGTTATAAATTCCTTGAAAAACAATTTGGTATCAGGTTACTTATACATGCTCACGGGAGCCGTTGGCACTGCGTGCCCAAGTTTTTGTTCCTCATGTCGCTATGAAGAC
>JARWCS010332542.1:0-12064 GCA_034783895.1 Geukensia demissa | reverse complement strand
AAATGACAATATCCCATTTCACCGGTGAATAACTATAATGTTTTATGAAGTGAAATTTAAAAAAAAAAAATGAGTTTTTTAAAGTACAAGTTTGCCAATGATAAATAAAAGTGGTAAATTTTGATATGATATATGTACATTTCAAATAGCAACCTGTCACCAGTAGCTTTAGAACCAAAGCTGAGATTCAAACGTTGTAAAAATTTGCCTCAAATTACAATAAATTTAAGTTGACAAAAATAAATTAATCAGCAATTTTTATTTCTTTTTTTTCATGAGTGAATTTGTAAATTGTAATATTAGATTAAGGGTAGTAGCAATAAAAATTCCTTAAATAAGCTTTCAGAGTAGTGGCAGTGTTTATGTAAGCTTACCAGAATACAGGTTTACCAAGGTTGAACAAATATGGGAAATTTGATTATGCTGGACATGTGTTTCAATGTGTAACCTCTCATCCGAAGCATTTAAACCAAAACATAGAATGACCAAGATCCAAATTAAAAAAAAAAGTAAAAAGTACAAAATGTACTTATATCCAAACTGACATCGGCAGCCAAATCCAAATGTTCAATATTAAGATATTTATATACTGTAAATGCAGAAATTATTGCGATGTTTTTATTATTGCGAATAATACGACTGGATTGTAATCGCAATAATTAAAACTCGCATTCCAAAATTTTCTAGTTATGTTGTGTTACACCTTTCCAAAATCTGCGAAAATTAAACTCGCATTAGCGTCTCAATTCGAAGATTCGCAATAATAAATGCACGCAATAATTTCTGAATTTACAGTATCAGATTAAAAATAATAGTTTTCCATAGATTGTAGAATCGGCTTTGTCTATTTTGACCCAATTTATCTCAAAAACCTCAAGAGATACAAAAAATCTGTTGACACGCTACCAAAAACTCTCATTGGGATGAATAAAAGGAAAAACCTCATCTGAATCAAATGAAAAATAAAAATTTCTCATTTCCTACAAAATTGCCCTTTTTCCCTTTTTATATATTAAATTTCGGTGAATTCTACAAAAATGCTTGGATGTGCAGTACAAGGAATGAAGCCTCCTCCATAATTTTACTAGTTTTGTCTCAATAATTTTGTCTTAATAATCAACATAAACTTGTGTTTACAAGTAGAAAATTCTGTATTATGCAGCACATAATTGACAACTTGAATATTTTTTCAGGCATTACTCCGAAACAAGGAGCAACAACAGCTGATACGACAACAAGCTTTAACACAGATGAGAATTAGTCAAATAAAACAATCAACACCACTTGCCCAGCCGAACACAATGACTCAGCAGACACCAGGTAGTCTCCGACCAACAGTTCCTGAGTCTTTGGCAACTTACATCAAACAAAACCCAACCATCATCACTAAGTCAGCATCCCCGACCCCTCCACCACAGATGATCCCCCAGCAACCACCACCACCCCCAACAATGATGAACATCATACAGAACACGTCCACGCCTAGGGCACCATCACCTTCACCACAAGTCATTCCAAACTTCATGACACAGCCAACTTCATCGCCTCGTGTTCCATCACCAATCAGTAAGTTTTTTTTTATTACCATTTTTGGCTATAGATTATACGCTGTCTTTTACCCTAGAAGAATTTGATGGGGTTAGGGGTGCATACAATGTACCCCTACATGAAGATTGGTGATTTTTCCCAAGTTGTCAGATTGGCTATTTGTCTCCATTTTTGACGATGTTTAAAGAAATGAAACCTTTTCGCAATGCGTGAAATATATATATCAACTTTCACCAACTTGAATCCGAGTTGTTCTATCAGATATAGGTATTTTCTTTCATATATCAACACGAGAGAACTACGTTTACACTTGCCGCCATTTGTAAAATAGGGTCTCACTAATTAGTGACAAGAAGCGTCAAGAAAATAAAATTTTACTTTTTTTACAAAATAAAAGTGAAAATATAACTTTTTTAAGATTTTATCTCCTTTTTATTTGGTTGTCTATTTTTTATGAACGTCGGAGTATTTCATCAGGTGTTGTCATGCATGATGTCTGTCAAAGTGTCTAATTGAGAGCCCGCTAGTTGTTAAATGAATTAACAGATTTATGGCTTCAATTTCACACCTTCAATTACACATTGTATTCATAAATATTAACAAATTTTGAAATGAGAATAATTTTTCATGATAAAGTTAAATGGATAATACTGTTAACATATTACAATACAAGGGGACTCAAAAATTTTATTGATCAGTTCTAAAATAATTCATCTGACAATGTTTATTTACAATCATGTTCTAGATTGCATTAACTTTATTTCTCATAAACTTCATACAACATAGTGAAACTTTTGTGTTGGTATGTAGAACTCTTAGCCACGCTGTAAGCTTAATATTTGCATGTTTCCGGACCCCACAACGAGGACGTGGTTCTACTTCGAGGTCCATATATTTTTTATTTATTAAAATATGCTAATTTTGTTATTGTTCAATGGTACAACATAAACATGAAAATATTTATAATTGCTATATACACTGTGGTATGGTCTGATACAGGCTGAGAATATTTCAATGGCTTTTTGACTTTTTACATGTTACTGTTTCCTCACTCCTTGTTCTTTTTCTTTGCCCAGGCACAATTACCACAAGGATAAGCCATGTTCCCTTGCCCATGGAGAACCCTTCTGAGATGGCGTTTTGGATATCTCATATATAAGAGTGTTATTTGACACAGTGGAGTATCAAATTGTCACTTTTTCCCTTGCCCAAAGGGTATCACAACCCTGTTCCAAAGGGTTTTGTCTGATACTTCGCATTTACAAATAGTAAATCGCGGTACGGTAACACCGTTAAGGATTCGTGCGTCAGTACAGAGCAATACTTTTGCAAGAATCAGTCAAATACTGTTTTGGAGTGAATTTATAATAAAATTGGAATTCATATGGCTTCTGCTCATCTAACATAATCATACATACGCACACTTGAAACAAAGTGCTAAATAAACAACAAAGTATTCTTTTATAATTAATTGAAATTATTAAAAACAATCCATGTGTAAAGTTGTTTCAATGATTGATTTGTTACATTTTAGTAATAGGACTAAAAACAAATAGCAACCATCTTGTTTAAAAAGCGGAATATTGAAAGGAATACTCAAAAGTGACAACGCGTGCCGTTATAATTACTATTATAACAAGCAATCAACAGAACTAATCCCCCACACGTGACAACTTATTGAAGGTAATAATTAAAATCGTATAATTTGGCTATTCGCAATTAAAATTTACTGATCAAGATTAAATTCTTGTAACAAACTAATAATTAAGAATAAAATTGTAATAAAAACCTACAATGTATTAATATTATCAGAATGTTCGAACATTATTATTATTTTTAGTTCAAAGAAACAGAGTTCAAGCTACAAAATAAGTTGATAATTTGTTTTCATGATATATTTTCACTTTTATTAGATAAAAAATAAAATTTTATTTTCTTGACGCTTCTTGTCGTTTTCTTGACGCTTCTTGTCGCCTTCTTGTTGCTTCTTGACGCTTCTTGTTGCTTCTTGTCGCTAATTAGTGAGACCGGCAATAACTATTCAGTTTCTGTAATTTCAATTAATTGATAGCTGCACCTAGGTATGTTGTGTTTAAAATCATTTTTACTGTAAAATATAAAATTCTTTACCTGATATGTCATGTATGTGTGTTCCATTTTTTCTCCGGTATCCAAATATATTTCAACAGTTAAACCACAAGATTTTTGTGATATTTTCCCAAAGTTAATAGAGAGCAAAAACCACATAATTTTAAACCGAATTTCTCAGAAAAATGAATAGTAAATAAAAAATAGTGAATCTAGGCAATTTTGTACCGGGCCAAAAATAAAATATTAAATGTTTCCCCTAACCCGACCGACCCGGAAAAATCGGCCCGACCCGAAAAATGTTAATGGCTGTTTCTGTCCAAAATTTTTTTTTTGGTTTTTAGTCAAACCTTTTAAACTTCCAATTCGCTTAATCAGTGGAAAAAAGTATATCCCGAAGCGTCGAATTGATTCAGACTTCATCTTATCGAGGATTGTTACAAGATGGTGACCCACACGGTTTGCGTGTCAGCAAGGGTCGCCAACCAGAGTTAATTAGGTTTTGGTTCCTTTTTATATGCAATGATAAATTTCCAGATTATTAATAAAATAAAATTTTTTACCT
Organism: Geukensia demissa; assembly: GCA_034783895.1. Lineage (NCBI taxonomy): Eukaryota > Metazoa > Mollusca > Bivalvia > Mytilida > Mytilidae > Geukensia > Geukensia demissa. Next base: position 7,863 of record JARWCS010332542.1, on the reverse strand, counting down.
ACCTACCGACCCATGCCCTGAAAACCCAGTCGGGGGAGGGGAAACAAAGATAATTTTAATGTTGGCCCTGCCGTATTCTTATAAAATAGTGTTTATTTTGTAGATTGAAAAAAGTGCAAGTAACTTGCAATAATACTTTTAAGCAGTCACGATGAATTTTAAGCTGCGCCGAGTTTTAAATTCTTAACGGGAATTTTACATTGTAAATTCAGCCATTTGTTTGCCGGAAGTGGCTCTTTGCACGCGCTATCAAGAGACCGGGAGTACACATTGTCAACGCTGCGTATTAAGTAAGTAATTGAACTAGAATAAGATAACTTGGAAATTTAAGAGTGATTCTTCTTATTTGAATCCCAAGAGCAGGTCTGAAAAAAGAAATGTGCGCATTTTTTTAAAAATTACCTTATCTAGGTCAAACTTAAGCGTTCCAGCCCAAAACGAAGATGGCCGACCTTCAATGTTAAATCCCCGTAAAGAAATTCAGGGGCAGATAATAGTACGTTAAACGTTATTTTATAGCGTAAAACATAAACCGTTAACTGTGGGATAATTCTTTCTTTTGATTAAAAATAAATACAAAGGTATAAATGCACAAATAATTTTATAAAGCTCGAAAATCACACTCCACAAAAGCCTGACATAGAGTATATGTTATATGTCATTTTGTGTAAGACAAAATCTGTCACCTTTACACTTCCTATTTGTCTAAACTGAGACCTTTTTTTAGTGAAAATTTTTGTCATAGTTTTCTCAGCAATCGCACAGGTTAGCTTCCTGATATTCGGCACAGAGCCTGAGTATGAATATCTATAATGATGGGAGATAGTTTTGATAGTTTTGTCCACTTCTAGTTTTCTAATATACCTTAACAACATGTGGGAGCAGGTAACACATGTCTTCTAAGGAAGACCTGATACTAAGTTTTCTATATTCCCTTCATGTAATTTTATAGGTTAGTTAGAGTTAGATTTTTTGCTTCTTGGATCATTGTAGGAAAATCTCTTTATCTTTCAACATCAAAAATTGAAAATTAATTTTTTATTGACTTTAATACCTATTTTATTTAAGGTTATTTGATAATAGTGATGTTTTAACTATGAATTCTTTTTCAGGGAGTAACTTTAGAAGATATACAAAAGGCAGAAGAAGTGTTACACTCTACAGATACAAAAACTGATACTAAATCAGACATAAAAACTGATACAAAAACAGACAGTAAATCTAGTGACAGAACGAACAATGTTATACCAGAAAATGATAGGACTTCTAATTTAGATAATATAGATCAACAGGAACCTATAAGGCGGCGTTATAAACCAGAGGTGAGCTTTCATTTTCATAATATGCATTATCCATTTCCTTTTATGGAGTAATAGAGTTTCATGTTGTTTGCCATTTTCACTTTCTGTTTCCAGGAACTTAGACCATTTTTGATATTGTTAAATTTCTTTCACATTTTTCTCAGGAACCACAGCTTCCTATTATTAGGCACAGAGCCTGAGTATGAAGACCCATGTGTTGGAAGATAGCGGTTCATTTCCTTCTTGTTTAAAAGAAGGAATATGTAATATATGCCAGAAAGACATGATCCACATGTTACATATGTTTATATGAAAAATTCAAAAGCCAAATTTAACTTTGTAAAGTTCCTTTCTGGATTTACCTTCATCATGCTAGGGTCCAAAGAATATTCTTTATGAATTTCTAGTCACATTTATGTACCAAATGAAATATACAGTTCATGACATAATGAATGATAAGCAAAATAAAAAGATAACAATCTGGGGAATTTTAACACTTTAGAAATTACCATGTTGTAAAGCCGTGAACTGTATCAATTCAACATACATTCCAGTTCCACAAATTAGATCATACAACACAAGTATTGGGAAGCTTTTTACAACCTCCACACTGCACAAGAGAAAAACTCTGTAAAATTGTTATTTTAGTTTTGATCTTCACACTTTATGAAATTAATGCCGTCAAAAAGTTGGCCTGAAATTAGCTGTACTCAATTTTTTATTTTGTATATGTACATTGATTTTGGCAATCTCTGGAAATTTACGAATTTTTTCAAATGTAGTTCCAATGTTTTGACCCCTAGCATACATGATGAAGGTTAATCCAGAGAAGCATTTTGTATGCAGATTAATTTGTTAAAAATACAAATAAGAAGTGGGTTGCTGTCTTATTATTTTTTGTTCAGACTCATATGTTTTCAGTTTAAACAAGTGTTGGGTTTCAGTGGAGTTTTTTGAACAAGTTTCACTAAAATGACACCATTCATTTATTTCCCTTGAATGAGTGAAATACAAAAATTTGTTCATCTGAAGATGGTCATATTTCCCAAGGGCTTGCCTGAACAAAATATGACTTTATGAGGGGTAAACAAATTTTCATATTTAACTTACCAAAGGGAAATTAATGATTTATTCCACTATGCATAATTTCTGACAGGAGAAAATGGTAATTTTCATATTTCCTTAAAGATTAATCCATTTTCTTCCCTTATGCAACTTATAATAATGACATTAAAAGGGAATAAGATAAATGGACTCTTTGCTGAGAGGGAGACATGATGTTTTGTTCAAAGTCATGTGGTACTCTCTCGACTAATCAGATAATGTCTTAGTATCTCCAATATTGATACATTGGAATTTAGCTATTGTTGTAGAGTTAACAGGGATAAGTTGTCACCTTTGGTAGAACCCTTTGTGAATTATTTCCTGTACAAAGTTTCCATATTGTAAAAGTATTAATATTCATAGATTCCAATTTTCAGGAAAACATATATTTATATCTGTTTGCAGCTGTAAATTTTTTGCATTCAGTGTGTATGTTGTAGTGATATAAAGTTAAAAATTAACTGTTCGCATGCATAATATTTTGCGATTAAATCATGTCTGGGAAGATAATGAAAATTTAAAACACCACAAATATTACTACTTTTTCAGTATATTAGTGTAAAGGGAGATAATTTTAATTTTGCATTCCTATGATTGTTTCCACATGCAAAATATCAATTCATAGAGGCTTGGTAAAAGGATTTAATCAAACAGTTTCTCGTTAGTCCATATCAAGGTCCACCACCTGCCCCTGCAAAATAAAAAAATGAAAAGTAGCAATATCTGTCCCAAATAACTGATTGACAGATAACTCATATAAAATGCCTGTATGTAAATGAATATGAATTTGTCAAGGATTTTCCTGCACTTGTGTCTTACAGGTGCTTTTTCAAGGTTATCAGGCATAGCATACCCACATTCAATTTGTGAAGTTATATTTTTCTATAAACATTCAATAAACAAATTACCAGTATTATTAAATTAACGGGAAAATCTTTTCATAAAAGAAGTAGACTACCGGTAGTTTGGTTCCAAAGAGTCTATACTGCATCATGTATCTATATTACAACTTAACCATAACACATATTATGATTGATTGTTGGTTGTTTAACATCCAGTTACAAATATTTCATGCATATTCAAAAGTATAAGTTCAACAAATTTCAAAATTTCAGAAAAATGGGTTGGTATTGGATAGGACAGGGAAATGGTTTTTGACTGCCAATATGAAAAGGGATTAATGGGTTGGGATGAAAAATTAAGCCTTCTGTAGCAGCAACAGCCTTCTCTTTTTAGAAATCTACAAAAGGGATCTTTTATATGCAGAGAGGCATTTTCAAAACATGTCTTCCACTATTGTCTATGGCCAGTCTTACTGTATTATGACCTGGCTGCCCCAAAAGTTTACCACCTGTGAATCTCACTGGAGCAGCTTTGTGGGTCTAGCCATGGAGACCACTCAGTTGCTCAGCAGATAATATGTGAGCGATTTAAGGGACATTGCAACCTTGTTTTATTTTGCAAGACTTACAAATGTATATAAGCCAAAATTTCTTCTACTATTTTCCTGTTATTTTAGAGACAAAAAATTTTTTAAGATGATACACAGAAAAGTGTACAAAATCTTGATTCTACTGATAGTTTATACTGTATTTAAGATTGAATTTGGAGAGTTAAGAAGATCTAGAAATTTTGATATTTTATTTAAAAAACTTATTTTAGGATGAAACACGGAGTAGTTTTAGAAGATCTAGAGATTCCAAAGATTCTTCCAGTATTTATTCTACAGATTCAACATCAGGTAGGTCTCTATAGATTAAAAGTTCTATTTACAAAGTGGAAAACCGTTATTTCAAAGATTCATTAATGGAGAAATTCATATTTGCTATAAAATCCCATTTGTAATGTGAAATAAGTTTAGTAAAAAGACAGTTGAACGTTGCTTTTGACTGGCAGCCTGTCATACTCCATGCATTGGTTCTCCAGAATGTGGTTTTTTTGCATTGTTTTTGTTTTTTTTGTCTATCACTAGCAACATTAATTTTGTGAAGCAAAAAAGTATCACATTTTGAAACCCTATCCAGCAGAGGTTTACCAATTATTATTTAACTTAAGCCAGAGCAGTTAACCATCAGATGACATATCTGTAGAAATGTAGGTTTCAGCATAACTTTTGTTGCAGTAAACCGATTCTTTTTAATATTTTGAAACAATAATCTTATGTACTAGATAGATAGTTTGATGTTAATTTTTGTACGTATTTGTTATTGAGACTAAAATATTTTCCTTATATTTTTAATGTAATTTATCTATAGTTGGATCGGATTTATTTCATTCTTGCATCAACTAATCCAGAACAAATCAAGGGATTCAGTATTATGAAATAAATACTGCCTGTAGTTGAGGGTGTTATGGTAGATAACCACACTTAGAAAAAATATCACACTCAGAAAAAATATGATCCTGGACTCGTCAGGTTGATATTTTTCTTCATGTGATTTTTTTTTTTTGTCTTGTGGTAATCTGAAATAACTTCCTCAAGTTAATGTAGTATAATTATAATATTATACCTAGTTGAAAACTTTTTTGTCTCTTTCAGCATATGTACCTCGCAGGGAAAGAAATGCCTTGTCTACGTCTATAGACAACAAATCTAGTCTAGGTAGTACAGAAATTAGAAGGTCTGCTTCATTAAGATCGTCACGGTTACAAGCAGAGGACCAAGATGAAACAGACTCTAAAAAAGATTCCAAAGGTAATTTTTATTATTGATTATATGAAATGTCAGAAAATTAATAAAAGAATAACATACAAGCATATTTCCTTCACCTTTTGTGAAAGGTAATGTGAGCTACTACCGACACTTTGCCAGCATTGTCCATTTCTATTTGTTTGTAGTTGACTAATTTATCTTCACAAATCCTCTCTGGAACCAAACATTGACCATAACTCAAAATAGACAATTCAACAAAAAGTCTTCAAATCTTCTCTTCATGGCATGTTGGAACCAAACTTAGGTTAAATGTACAATGATGGGAGATATACTAATGATGGGAGATATACTATCTTAAAATTGTTTCAGCTATTTCTGTCCACAATCAAGATGACATCAGTAAAAAGGGAAAATTTTAAACAAAGCAAATCACTGGAGTTATTATTTTTGCAGATTTTATAAATAGATAATATATTCTTCAGGCTTATTCTATTAAATGTGTATGGTTTGGATGGCATGTTTACCCTATACAGGCAACCTACAGAATTATTTTAAACCTTATTTTCAATAATAAATGAGATACAGGAACACACAGATATAATTTAATTCCTTTCTGACCCTAATATGCTCATTAATACAAAACAAATTCAATTTTGCAGATCTGGGTGTTGTTTTATTTATTTGATCAATTTTATACAGGTAGTATTTTGGGTTTCCAATATGCAATTTTCTTTGCCTGCAAAATTATCTCTGTATATTTTTACAAGGAAAGTATGAAATTTGGGACAGTTTAACAAACTGAAAAAAAAAGATAAAAAACCTTCTATTAAAAAAGCCAGAAGCTTATGTCTTCCCAATTTTGTTTGAAATAAGACTTAACAATAAGTCTAATTTAATTGCATATAAAATTAGAAGCACATGAAAACTAGAACATGTAATAATAGACTTTGATGATTTATATGAATGTCAGATTATAAAATGTTGATGCCATCATTAACTATATCTAAAGAATTTTGTATTTGAAATTTAGGTGATGACAAAGATGAGAAGAAAGAACCTTCGGCAATACGGGCTCGACGAAATCGCCGGGAACGTAGATCAACAGGCATCGTTACTTATGATCCTAGTAAGGTAAGGATCAAAGATAAAAGTTTGATAATGGACTTTATTTGATGGTTTTATTAAGCCTTATCATGTTGAAATGTGATTACCAGAGCAAGAGAATGTAGCTCCTTTTATACACAGTAAAAATGGAATCAACAGTGTCTATTCCCTTTGTAATATGTATTCATTTATTTTCATTGACATTAATTTCTGTGAATTAAAAAAAAAACAATTTCATGGGTTGATGAATTTGTGGAAAAGGGATTTTTAAGAAAAATTTATTTTTTGTTTTTTATTTCCCCTATGTATATCATAAAGCTAAACTAATGGTCAATAGATAAATCTTATTTACACAAAGGTAATTTAGGATCGGGTTCATTGCTATATACCGAACATTCGTCACCTAAAATATTTATCTGGTTCTTAGACTATGGATTTAAAAAAATTGGGTTGGTAGGTTTTTATTTTCATTTCAGCATGGGTAGGAATTTCATTTTTTTTCAAGGTATTTAAAAAAAAGGTTTGGTTCTTCTATGAGATGTATGATACAACAATGATATGAAACCTTATACTACACTCTTCTTTGTTATGTAATTTCCAAAACATTATAAACAGATATTTATATGGGATGTCCTAAACAAACATCACAGTATAATTTACAAGGTTGATTTGCTTAAATTCCTATTTTTGCCTTTAAATCATCTCAACAAACACTTGGATGCCTCTTTCACCCAAGAGGGCTGTTTTCATGCATTGAATATTAAAAAAAACTTGTTGTGACCATCTGTTGCCATTTTAACTGTTGAAATGGTGATGTCAGCTTGCTTGATGTCTAATGCCATTTTCAATGATTCATGTTAATGAAACATTGAAAGTATGAGTCTCTGTCAGAGAAATGTTTTAAAACTCAGTAGTTATTTTCTTTGAGGCAGGTCAATCAGTCAGAATTTAACAGGGGCAGCTTTTTCTAAGAACCAAATGTACAATTTTACTTGGTCTAACTATTAACTTGTTCTTCCAGGTGATATTCATCAATTCATACTTCAAGGATTTGCTAACTTAAAGCTGAAAATTTTTGCATGATAATTTTATGTTATGGCCGTTTATTGGTCAGTTTCAAAATAATTAGGTCTTTTAATGATTGTTATAACGTGTAAGAAAATTGACTGAGAAACAAAATAAGTAAAATATATTAATAAATAAATAGATAAATTCATGTGCTTTATTTTGAAATGTAAACATCTGAGAATTTGGCAGAAAACTGGTTACTCTTGATTTATCATACGTTTTGTATGTACATATTCTGTCTTTCAATGAACCGTGAAGAAAAGGTTAGGATATAAATTCTCTAGGGACTGGGCGGCGAAGTGGTCTAGGTAGTTGATTTAAACTCACCTGTAAAGATCACTGTATCCTATCACCAATGCTGCGTGAGTTTGCGCCTGACTTTGTACCAAACAAAAACAGATTGTGTTTAACTTGCATCGCATATGATAAGGTTTGTTACCTGCCTAAGTTCAGTGGTATACTCTGGCTTCCTCTACCCGTAAAACTGATTTCTGTGATATGACTGAAATACTGTTGAAAGTGGCATTAAGGAGGTTCGGGGGTCTAAATAAAAATTGATAGAATTTTTTTATACTTTGTCAAAAGATAACCTATATTGTGCTGTTCGAAAAATTACAATCAAATGTTTATGTC
>JARWCS010332531.1:0-12065 GCA_034783895.1 Geukensia demissa | reverse complement strand
TTTATGTTGACAAAACCACATGTTATAAATATAAATTTAAAAAAAAGATATTACAAAATAAATAAGGTGGCGCTTCACTTTTGTCGGAGTGTATATAAGGTATTCGAAGATACCAAAAGAAGAAAAGGGGCAGATAGAAATCGTTAAGTCGGAAGACAGACAAGACTATGGCCATTAAAATGAAACAAAAGACAAACAAAGAACACACAACACTACACTGAAAACTAAAGCTGGAGTAACACGAGCCCTACAAAAACCAGGGTGTGTTCAGGTGCTCCGGAAGGGTAAGCAACTCCACTGGTGGCACCCATCGTGCTACAAAGCCGTGGTATAGTCACAAGCGGTATAGGTATGGATTGTATTCATCACAGTGATGAGATATCTAATGTCATTTGTGAAATAGATATTTACTACCGGTCAACCTAATCATGAGGGCAACCGAAAATCTTCCGGAATTATGACTCTATCCTTTTCCTGAGAAACGCTTGGCTCAGTAGCTTTCTTGTCAGCTTGAATGGAAAACAGGGACTGGTATAAAGTATATATGTGTTGATTCCTTCGATATTATTTAGCGAACATTTTATGAATGATTGCTGCACTCAAACGCATGCTACATTAATTTGTTTAATTTTAAATTGAAAACTTTGACATGTGGTTGGGTTAAAAATTAATTTTGATTAAATTATATTATTAAGTTTCAGTGCATTAAGATAACGCTGCTAAGATACCAAGCTTAAATTACTAATATTTTATTATGTTTAAGCAAAACCATGGCATTGTTCTCGAGAAGCCTGTTATATTTTACTAAAAATCGAAAATTTAATTTTGCCATAGAAATCAAATATAGACTTTGTTTTTAAGGTGAAGGAAATTGATCTGTCAATAGAATTTCAACAAAGTTTGTAAACGATTAGATATTACCAAAATATTCAAAAATACCTAAGAATTGTTTTAGAGTTATAATTTCATAATTAATTCATAAAAGTTTTTTTAAAACACTAACCTATGATTTTATTCTGCAAGGGAAATCGATTGATAGCACAAATAAGAGTGCATATTGTTAGGTTTAAATGATGTTAGACAGAGAGTGACCCTTAAAGGAATCTACACAACCAAGGATTTTTGTGGAAAATATTTAAGTCCTCACTTCAGAGATGTTTTGGACATGATATGATGGGCCGTTATGAATATTCAATATCACGAATGACAACGGATAACTTGAACTTGTGACTAATCTTAATTGTGACTAACCAGTTTACACGACGGGTTCCATCAGTGGAGCAAGAGTAACCGGGTTTACCCAGTATTCATAGGGCTCGTGTGATAAAAGCTTTTGTTTTCTTGTAGTGTTTTGTGTTCTGGTGTTTATTTTTCGTTCTGTTTGCCATATGGTTTTCCTTTCTTGCCTGTCTTCTAACTTTCTGCGTAACATTAATTATTTTCGTAAATTAAAGAGGCGAATTTTTATACTCCCGGAAGCAAAGTTTGTATATAGGAATCTCCATGTCTGTCAGTCTGATCAATACTTTGTAATCTCCTCCTAAACTGTTCAATTGATTTAATGAAATGAAACATGCACGTAAGACACAATGTACATGAGATACTCTTTGCAAGGATTTTGTAACATAGAGTCGAACAACTTAAGCATTGATTGACATTTTTTATCGTCAATTTTTAATTGAACTGTGTTTTTCCAACCTCCAAGCTTGATGCATTTTTAATATTATATAAGTTACCAATGTTGAACAGATATAGGGAACTTTGATATTTACCCATTATGGAAATACGCTGCATATCTTAAACATTAATACACTGTTTGAGAGCATATAAATATGGTAGAGCAAGGAAATAGTTTGTAGTTGTAGCGTTGCTATTTTAGTGCTAGCGGAGTAGAAAAACTTGAAAAAAGCTTTGTTTTCATAAACACACAAATACATCAATTTTCATCCTGATGCATTGTGAGGCTACAAACATGACAAAAGAAGTGCAATTAAGCGTCATCGAAATAGCAAATCAGCATGATTTTATTATGGTCGATTAAATGGATTGAAAAAAATGACAAACATAGAATATTTAACTGTTAATATATAATATGCAATAAAAAGGACAATGGCAAAAAACATTTCTCTTTTGTCAAAAGCCGAAGTATCTGCGATGTCAAAATGGTATTTCATCACGTACAATTAGGTCTCACTATCTCGACAATGTTAAAATCCGTGAACAATACAAAAGATTTTAATTTTTTTTATTTAATTAAGCACACTGGGTTGGTGGAAGCGACGTTGATTGAAACACGCCACAAGAACCTAAAGATTAAAAGTCTGAATGTTTGCTCAGGGAAATTTTTCGTTTAAGTCCCATTTTCAAGATTTTGCACAGAATTTTCTCCAAGAGACTATTAAAGATTATTTTGATATCACTGAATGAATGTATTATTTCTGAAATTACATAGGCACAAAATTAATAGCAAAAATACTTTTAGGTAGACCGACACTGTTTCACTGCACATTCCCACTGAGCAAGTATATAAAATAGTAAATTCTGGTGTAATTTATCTCTTAAGTTTGCAAACATTAGAGAACGCAGTGTGGTTTTTTTATCTCTAAAAAATTAGATATTTACTCAATCTAGCCGAATAATATATGTTTTGTTGTAAGCACAGACGTATTTAATTTATTCCATTTTTTTCTTGAAAATAAAAATTGAAAACTGCTTAAGGGGAGATTACTCTTTCAAATTTTTATAACAAATAATGGACTTTAATTTTGGATATTTGTTTGGTACAGCTTAAACAAGACCGATTCCCCAAAATTTCATTTTATATCTGAAAACATAATATAAAAGATATCTTTAGAATTTGTATTTCAAAATTATATGTGCTGATTTTCTTTCTATCTGCTGAATTGTGAATTTTACCTATATAAGCTATGTAAAATAAGCTGTTTTTGTATCAACAGAAACTCGAAAACAAGGGCGGTGACATACGATTTTGTTTTTATTTTTTTAAATACCTTGATACAGACTTCATTTCGGCAAAGTATGAAAAATACCATCTGTGGGACGTTTTAGTATTGATCTACTTTAAATATGCCAACGTCAATGCGTTATATGTAAGAAGATGCTACACTTTTAGACTACGCAATAGGTAATGCACACAAAATTAGACGAGTTATATAAAATGTCTGCCCCTTTGGTATCTTCGAATTTCTTATAAAACATGTAAAATGTATATTCATAAAAGCCCTAACACTCATGTGATTTCGTAAAAAGAAATGTTTTAAGTAATTAAAGCAGAAGAGTTATACTGCTGAGAAAAAAAATGATCAAACAAGATCAAAACCACTAATCAGTGCTTGAAAAGAGTGGACTAAATATTTGTAAACTGGCAACAATCTTGTGAAAAGCATGCGGAAAGTTGAAAGCAATGCTAGATCCAGTTTAAAACGATGTCATAGTCTATGTATTTTAATACAGCCACGATCTAACGAATAAATATCTTTGCTGCCTACCACAAAAGTTCAATAAAGATTCTATTTCGATAGAATTGTGAAATTGGATATTTGAACTGTCAAATTTAATTTATTTATGAATTCACCCATTATCTAGAATTGAAATGTGGATTCACCTAAATAGGAAAAAAAACACTGGCTGAATAACTTAATCGCTAAATGTATAGGATGAATTTACTGACTAGCTCGCAAATGCTACTTTCGTGGAATAGTGTTCAAACCAGGGCGGTATCGACAAATTGACTGCAAGTCAACATTGCGGATTCAATTTTTAATTCATGCGAACCGCTTCTCCTGCAAAGCTTGCACTTAATGGTAAAAGTTGTGAAACCACACATATCTAAATATAAGGAAGATAAAAATAAACATAAACGGAACAGCCAAATTAAGGCTTATTTGCCTGGGGTAATTGAAACCTAATTAGATCAAAATCAGATTGTTTCATTTTAGGTACTAACAGGGGAATAGGTCATAAGAAAGTCATTTTAGGCAAAAACATTGACAAAAGTTATAAATTGACATCAAAACCAGAAAACCTAGATTATGCAAACAATATAGTTAAAGGCGAATGATCAAAAACAGAATAGAGCAATCTATTTTGAACACCTACACTAACTCTATTTGTCTGATAAAATAAAGGCTGCAAAATAAGACATAACGAAGTGAAAAATACCGGCCAATTAAAAATAATGGAACGGCTGACTAAAATTTTAACAACCCACAACTTTTTTAGCTAAGTTCAAAAATCAATAAGGACAACGTAATTTTGTTAGATATTTTGTTTTGAGTACTTTTTCTTATATGTTTTGCATCTCGGATTTTCTTTTTTTTTAGTTCTAATACTACTGATGAAAAGTTACGTCTTGATATTTGACTACAACAAAGTCTATGTGCCTGATCTATCCGGAAACCTACAGCCTAGACTTAGATTCATGTTTAATAGTACAAATTTTTCGTAAATGATACAATTACTTTTACTATCGAATAGTTCCATAATTCTTTTTCTGGACATTTTACACCTCCCTTAACGACATGGATCTTTTAATGTCCGGAGAAGTTTGTAGATTAAAAAGTATTTGTTTACAATATAAAATTGTATGAATAGTTGTCATGTTAAAAAATATATTACATCTTCTTATTTCTATATTTGAAAACAGGAGTAGCTTGTTATGGAAATCGGAAGTATCCAATGATACTTTACCTATAAGTAAATTATTTTGTCTACATTGTAAAGTCTTAGCAAAGCAAAATTGGCAAGGTTTCCTTCCCAGTAATCCTATGTCACACCTCTGTCTATCATTTTTGCCCAAAATATAAAAATATTTCAATCCATCTTAAGTACTAAAATATTTATAATACGGGGCATGCTAGGACTGAAAAGGCTTTTAAGATTAAAGTTGCGCATCGTATTGTCATGGTGACGTTATCTTTAATAAAATTAAAAAAAAAAAAATGATGGTCGATTTTTGATTTTGTAACACCATTTCCATTTCAAATGAGCACAACTGAGAAAAAATATATATTATTTAAGATTTTGATATGAGATGCATTATTTAATTTTTCACAAAGTGTAAAGTTGTCTTTTGCTTGACCTCATATTTTTACAGTTACAAATATATCTGTTAAAATGACGACAAAAAATATAAATTGAACAGTGTTGAATAAATAGGTGATTTGTAAAAATGGGTATTGGCATATGAAAAAGCAGTTTTGCAGTAAAACAAATATTTGTTTTAGAAAGGGGATTGTTTGAACACCCTGAATTTACCTAGATAATTATAACTACTGGAATCAATTTAACATGGGTAAAAATATACCAAAGGGACAGACGGAAATCGTTAAATCGGGAAGCAAAAGCCCGGGATTATCATGTCATCTGAAAGATATTAACATATATATGGGGCAAAATAATGCCAATTCGTTTTTGATTCTGACAATAAGTTGCTTATCGAATACTAAGTATTTTTAAATTTTTAGCCGTGTTTTTGGTAAAAACCTGTAACATATAACAAACCTTGTAATGAAATATTTGCGCTCAAGGACATTATTGGTACCTATAAGTTAATGCATTATTTGATTTTTCTTGAATGTCTCATTTCCGCAATAGCAAATTTGCTACAAGATTAAACAAGTTCTATAATTTGACCGGATTATTGGAAATGTATTGGGAATTTACTGTAAAAAGACAGGAAATAACAGAGCCAAATTGTGTCCATTCTTCATTTAGTCAATAATATGGATTGTACAATAAATCAAATGTTAGTTGTAGAAATGCCCACATTGTGATGAGAGGAAACTGGTCAAATAATTATATAACATTTGAGTACTTAATGAAAAATACACAAAGTTTACAGATCTTTCTATTTTTGGCTGCTACGAGTCTGATGAAGGTAAATCCAGCAAACCGCTTTACACGCAGTTAAATTTTTGATTTTGAATATTTGTTATAAATGTGTGTAAGATGTGAATCTTGTTTTTCTAACAAATAATCCATATGCTTTCTTTTAAAAGGCATTAACATACTTGTACATGTCAAGTCTAAGACGATTATTCAAAATTCGGTCAAAACCATATTGGTAAACGCAAATACATTAAGCTCTGTCGGAGTTCAATATGATCACAACTAGGACAAATGATTGGAATAACTGAACCCTTGCCGACCATAGAAACATTTTGTTTTCTAAAATCACCCGTAGCTGGAGGTACCTGCCCTGCTCGATAACTTTCATTCAAAATAACAAAAATAAATACTAAAATATACTCATGACCGGCCTTTTTGTCTGTTGACAAAGGTGTGCATGCCCCGGAAATTTTTGCATAATAAGTCTCCACTGAATGAAAATTATGACTTTTAATAAATTTCTCAAATTCATATACAATTTTAAAGAATTTTTGTTGTTCAATTTTCACACTTTAGTCTTGTAAATTGTGGTATTTAAAATGTTGATCCACTTCTATTTCATATAATGTATTATGGTTGCATTCAGTTTTTACCCCCGTTTCACAATTTTGGTTACCCAAAAATACATGCGCTTTCCTCTTACCACTAGCTGTATATATGGCCAGTGTATATTGTATTTTTACAGTGCAGATTTCTTTGACAATAAATAAATCAGGTAGACAGTACGTAACACTTCCGATTTTTTTGCAGAATATTTTACTTCATATTTTGTGATGTTTTTATTGTTTTTTTTTTATTTTTGTTTATTTTTGTTTATATTTTGTTTAAGTTTGTTTTAATGAAGATCATTATTATAGTGCTGATGATTTAGGGAAACATTCAACTGGTTTGTAAATAGGTTTGAAATGGTGTAGCTGATAGTGCTTGCAACCAATTAATATTTAGTTGTACCTTTCGACACCCAAGCTTTTTTACCATTTTCTTAATGCAAGAGACTACCTGATTCTTACCAGGATCTTTACTTAAAGTCTAGTTACATCGTGCAATGGTGCTTTCAGTTTTCTTATCATTCTTTTTTTCTTGTTTATTTATTCATTTTATTTGACTTTTTTGGCTAAAATCTTGTAATAACGAAATAAGTGTAGGAGAAACTGACTTGTGGTCTATCATCATCTCTTCTGAAAATTGATTCAAGCTATTTTATGAATTTGTTGAATTGAACAAAAAATTGAATAAACGTACATGTAGTCAAAGTGGTTTTTTTCAATTTCAAAACATGATTCATTTTAAATTAGTTTATTGCAGGAAGGAGTATCTAAGCATGACTTGTCTTAATACGAACTTCATATAATATGAATACTTTAGAGATAGTTGCACCTAAAAAATAAATTGCAGAATTATACAGGTATTATTGAAATTTTTAATTCCTTCCGAGAATTTTGAAACACCGTTTAACAAAAAAAGTTGCTTTTATAAAAAAGATGTGATGTATCCGTTGGCGAGAATGATAAAATCCAAGGCAAAATCAAAGTACTATATCGTGTTTCAACAATTCTTATCTGTTTTAAAAATATCTATTTTATGTTTGTATTGATGATCGTAAAAATTCGGCGGAATGTCAGCTTTCAAATACAATTAATACCGTAACATAAGTGAATACTTGTGGAGAAGGAGTTGCTTATGCTCCCGGAGCACCTGAACTTACCCTGGTTGTTGTAGGGTTTGTGTTATCTCAGCTTTAGTTTTCAGTGTAGTGCTGTGTGTTCTATGTTTGTCTTTCGTTTCATTTTGTTGGCCATGGTCTTATCTGTCTTCTGACTAAACGATTTCTGTCCGCCCCTTTGGTATCTTCGAATTCCTTTTATTATCAAACTATATGATTGATTGATTGATAGCACAAAGTTCAGACTGAGTCCAGGTCCCATTCGGATTAAAAGTGTTCGATAAACATTTATTTAAAATCTTCTGAAACATTCATAGGGTCAGATCTTTTCAACATATGAAGAATCTTTCTTGCAACAATAAGCAGTCGGTCACAAAATTGATTAACATGCAAGAAATTACATTGTCTGTAGTTGGTATTGGCATGACCTTTACACGATGGGTGTCATTTTTGGAGCAGGAGAGCAAACCAGATCAGTTTTGTTCAATCTGTAGTTTTCTGTGTAAAGATTCGTATGCTATTTGTCTTTTATTTGGCTGTGGTCTTATTTGGCTTTCGATTTACGCCTCCTTTATGCTTTTTTGTATCTTGGATTTCTTTTAAAATGTTCTATTGGTAAAATTAACGACTTTTTTTACAGCTTTAATGTATTCATCAACCAGTTTATCGGATTTTATTGGCATTCAATCAAAATAAACTTCATTTAGTTCATTCATCATACTACTGATCTTTTCAAAGTTAATTTCACAGCATATCACTTAACTGTAGGAAGAGTTACTTTTATGAATTCTGCGAACGACAAACATGCTCAAGGACTTATGTCTTTACGCATCCCATTGACTGAAGGTCAAACTGTCTTTATTTTTGATAAATAGAGAGAATCGTATTACTTTACATGTTGCTTAAGGGAATCTATAAAGTTCATCACTTGAATCATTTATCAAGCTTGCATTCATTTAACTTCACATTGCAAAAGAGAATTATAAGGATACTGTGTTTAAAAGGAAAAATTGTTTAAGAGGGACACAAAATAAATTCGAAAAACATCTTTTTTGCTTGTTTGTTTGTTTTGTGGTTACTTTTTTATTATTAAAATTAATGCTAATTCCTACGCCACTTTGCCACTTAAAATGCTTATGTCCTTTTATATTGAGAGGAATTCCTATCTACCAAAAACACCATAACATCATACCAAGTCTGACAACTGGGTTGGTGCATTTCGTCGGGGACCTCTGACCCACCAGCAAAGGCATCGATCCAGTGGTTTTAAATGACATGTTTACCAATGTTTTTTTGAAAAAGTATGATGCATTTTGGTATGCTATTGACTCATTTCAAGGAGTAATCACCATTAGTAGCAAAAAAGATAGAAAAAAACGATCCAAGCATTGTTAACTGAAGCTGTCACATTCAAACGAACCACAACAGGCAGCCGGATCCATCGAGAAAGAAAGTCTACCAATATTGTATAAGTATATTGAGTTTTTATATGGAGTATGAGTCTTTTAACCATTAACCTCTCATCAGTAGCATTACAACCCAAAATAGGAAATCAAAGAATCCAAACAAAAAAGTCAAAATTACAAACTGCGTTAGTACAAGGTTAGTAAAGTGTTTTAAAATTCATTTCAACCGATTTTTATAGTGTGTTTTTATTGCTGTTTTATCACACCAATGTCTCAAGTAAGGGGAGGGTTGAGCGCTCAGCAACCGGTTTAACCCCGCCACATACTGATGTGCCTTCCCCAATCCAGGAACCTGTAGCCCGGTGGTTATCGTAGTTAATTAGTCCTGTATTATAATTTGTTCACCATTCTTTCAATAGATAAGGTTGATTGACGAGTTTTATGAATAGTTTCACATTTTGTATTTTGGGGCCATTTACATCTTCCGTTATTGTATGGACTCTGGTTCATTATTGAAGGCCGTAATGGGACCTGTAGAAGTTTAGATTAGACTGTCATTTGGTTGATGGCTGTCTTAATCATGCCACATCACCTTTTTTATATTATGATCCTATTTCTTTGTATTTTGCTTCAAAAACTTCGATTATTTAGACAAATGTTGATTGTTATTGTTTATAAAATGAAAAAGAAATGCATTAGATTATTGATTTGTAAAACCAAAAATACTCACAATGTGTCATTACTCAATAACATGCTGCCAAAATAAATCATTAAAAATTTTACCTATCAAAATATGGGATCGTGTTGTTGCCAACTTCTACCTAAATGCTATTCATGAACATTAAGTATGATAAAAAAAATACTGCACTTGGGTGAGTGTGTTATGGTAGATTATCACGCTCAGAAAAAATATGATAATCTACCATAACACACTCATCCAAGCGTAGTATTTTATAATATCGTCTTAAAATTCAAGCACAGGGTTAGACAACCCCTTTTTAGAAGCACAGTATACATCGACAAAACATTCTTGTTACTTCTGCATGACGTAATGTTTGCATGATAAGTGAATTTATAGGTGGAGATTATCTTCTTATTTTATAAAAGGCGTTTAAATATAGACATATTGTGGCATTGCTGTGGGTATGTCATAAATAAATAAAAGTTTTAAAAAATGCACTAGACGACTTTTAACACCCTAGTTCCAAAGTTAGCTTTGATATTCGGTCAAAAAATATAATCAGTTTTCACCCTGTGTTCGGTGAGAACACTAAATTCTTTTCATTTTCGCCATTACACTTACTATCAACAACAATCACTAATAACCTGAATTGAATTACAGATGGATATTATTATGTTTCCAATCTAGGTTCAATACAATTTCCTCTGTTTTCTTGGGGGTTTTTTTGTGGTTGTGTGCAGTCCTTGACCAGTATCTTTCATTTTCAGGCCTTTTCAATATAAACAAAAGCTATCCTTGTTTACAACACAGGTCAAATACAGCGTGACATAATGTGTCATTTGCGCTAATATTAAGTAAATATGGCAGATCATCAATTTTTGATACAAATTATTCAAACAATAAAACGCAGAGAAATAATAAAATATCAGTATGTGGATATAAAAAGCTTTGCCTGTTAAAACAAACCGTATGTCAAAAAAATTAAAACACATTCGTGAGTTTATGTTTAAGAATAAGAATAAGTTGCTCATTTCCGCCTTTGTATTTATTTCAAATCAAAAGAAAGAATTACCCCACGCCTAACGGTTCAAAACGTACCCTGTGCAAATGAGTTTTACATAGTATTATATGCCCCTGAATTTCTCTACGGGGATTTAACGTTGATGGTTGGCTATCTTTGTTTTTGGCGGGAGCGCTGAAGTTTGACCTAGATAAAGTTATTTGAAAAATTGCGCTCATTTTTTTATTCGGACCACTGCTTGCGATACATAACAAAAGAATTACATTTAAAATTCCATTCAGGAGCGCTTTTGCATTTTTGCAGGTTATTTTATCCTTGTTGAATTACATAATTATACGCAGCGTTGACAAGGTATACTCCCGGTCTCGCGCTAGCGCGTGCAAAATAGGAATTCCGTCAAACAAATACCTAATTTTACAATGTAAAATCCCCGTTGTTAAAAAGTATTAATGCAAGTTATTTGCATTTTTTCCAATCAACAAAATAAACACTATTGTAAATGAATACGGTAGACAGCTTTTCTGTCACAACCTTTTTACCTGTTCCAACGAACTCTGACATAGAGAATAAGTATTGTTCCTGCCGTCGGATTTGGCTTCCCATTTCGATTTCTTTGGATTTCAGTGCTTCTTTTGATCTGTTTGATTCTTGACTTCCTAAGTTTTGGTTCTAATACTACTGATCAGAGGTTACTCGTTGAAATGTACATAAAGCATACTAAAATTCTTCATATATATTCAACATTGGTAATTTTGTATTTTGAAACCGCTGGGTCGGTGCCTCTGCTGGTGGATCATGTTAGACTGATGTGAAATTTATCAAACAATGTTAAACAGAAACTAGCTGCATTTGTTAAAATTCTAAAGCACTGAAATACGGAAAGGTCTCGAACAGTATTGTACTTAGTAGTAGTCCCTGCCGTCGGATTTGGTTTCCCATTTCGATTTGTTTGGATTTGAGTTTTTTTTTTCTTTGTTTGGATCTCGGACTTCCTACGTTTTGGTTCTAATGCTACTGATGAGAGGTTACTTCTAAAAAATGTACATAAACTACATGTACACTTAGATTCTACATTTATATTCAAGATTGGTAATTTTGTACTTTGAACTTTGAACTGTGTGTAAGGGGTTTAACACGCTCCACCAGACTCAAGTCCGTTGAATGAATGCCACATCAAGAGAGAGTCCGTTGTCAGAGTAGTTTACGGGTCTGTTGACAAAAAATGGGTAAAATACAACAGAAAGTCACTTTAACAATGGATATTTCAATAATAGTGCAAGATTTAGGAAACTTATTTATATATGTCAAAATAGTTGATATTGAAGAAGAAACGTAAACAATGATTTTGAAAAACAAACATATACTTTCTGAAAAAAGCTCAAA
>JARWCS010332521.1:0-12065 GCA_034783895.1 Geukensia demissa | reverse complement strand
CAGGGTCTGGTACAGATGATCAAGCAACAGGAGACGCTTAGGAGGGAAAGTGCTGATTTTTCAGGGATAAATATCGAGAAGATAATTTTTTACCCTCATCGGTCCCTGGTGCACAACGTCATCCCCAAATTGGTAGTAGAAAAGGATTGCTTTGAGGGGCTTAACGTCCAGCGGCAAATATTTCATGCATATTCAGGACGATAGCATATTATTGATGAGTGGTGATAATGAATCGTGCTTTTTTTCTAGACCGAGACGCTAAGCCGGATTTTTAACGTGCTAGCTCATGAAAGGAACAGTCCGCAGGAAGACATGCCAAATTACCTAGACACATTATTCTTACCCTGGGCCGTCCAGTCTTTGCTCTTACTTCTAAATGCTGCTAAGCGGAGAAGCAGCAAATATCAATTTTAATGTCTTTGGTTTGACCCGGTCGGAGATAGAACTGACGACCTTTCGCACTCGAGGCGAGTACTCTAATCATTACACCATCGAGGCGTTAGTAGAAAAGGAAGACCAATCTCAAGACCTAAGACAGCCACTTTCAGAGGAAAAATAATAAAAAACCATTGAATCGGTACCCTGATATAGTACATGGTGAAATTACACGCACATCAAAACTATGCCAAGAAGGGATACATTATGCATATTATTTGGAAAGTGGGAAAAATTGTGTTAACGGCAAAAAAATACTTCTTTTTCTTTTTAGTCTCCGTTGAAGACACATGTTTAGACCACATTCCAGTAGCCTTATAGTACCTTCTATGGCTATCATCACTACTATTTCATACCTGTACCTGTAATCCATGTGTAAATAGCTGCATTGAACAAATTTAGAAGTTCCCAATTTAGTTTGAATGAAAGATTGTGACTATACACCGGCTTTGACTACTGAGTAACACGAAGGGTGCCACTAGTGGAGCAGGAGTTGCTTACTCTTCCGGAGCACCTGAACTCACCCTGGTTTTTGTAGGGTTCGTGTTACTTAAGCTTTAGTTTTCAGTGTAGTGTTGTGTTTTCTATGTTTGTCTTTTGTTTCATTTTGTTGGCCATGGTCTTGCATGTCTTCCGCCGTAACGATTTCTGTCTGCCCCTTTGGTATCTTCGAATTCCTTTTAAAGTTGTTAAAATAAATTTTATAATATGTTTTCATCATGATTAATTTATTTAATTTGATGTAAGAGTTGTTTAATTTAGACGAAAAAATGTCAGATTATGTGGTTTGAAAAATTTAATTTAATTTAATTGTTTTGATTTTGAGGAGGTTTGTGACCGGTCAGTCGCGAAGAATTGTGTAAAAATTATTATTTAAATTTAACAACCGAAATTGAGAAAGTCGGAGCAGGTGCCGGTGCGGTGGTGTGTCGGTACAACTGTTTTACGTATTAGTTTTAAATTTATTAACCGAATAGTTGCCAAAGAAGGAAGTATACGTACTAGCCCAGTACGGATCTGGAAGCCAGCCAAAAAAATTGAAGACAGCACAACGAGTGAGACCATGGTTGCGGCCCCCAATAGCCACTTTTATTGAATTCCAGCCATGGGATCTTTTACGTGCCTAGAGCGTCGGGCACTCGGATACAGGACACCCGTACAACGGGATTATACCCTAACCAATTTATGTGTAAAGATGAATTTGTTTTATATATTGTATAAATTTAAACTTATTTAATTCTGATGAATTGTTTTTTGGAAGTTAAGAAGTCGGTTGATTACTGCTTTCGCGTATATGCTTGGCGTTTGTCATCTCTATGCTTATTTAACTAACTTATTTAAGTTATAGATGACCCATTTAAAATATGTCGTTATTGAACTTGTTATAAATTAATATTGTTGAAATTGTATTATTAACATTGATTTAATGTAAATTTATATATTTTGTATTCAATGACAGCGGTAACACTTCGTGTTATGTGCGTTGAAGATCATCACGTGTAAACTTCTCACAACAGGAATACACAAATCGGAACTCGCAATTACCGCGGATTTGCAAAATACCTTGCCATGTCATAAATTTCGTGTTGGTTGTTTATTATTTCTGTTTATTCATAAAATTATTAAATTAAGTTATGTAAAATTTGCAATTAGAATTCTTTTAGGTTCATCTTATAAATAAGTTAGGTAATTTAAGTCACCAGATGTCCGAATACACCAATTCAGTCGATACACTGTTAAGTGTAATGAGCATTTTGAGAGGACCACCGAATACGATCGCCTTGGGGTGGATGATGGAATCGAAGTTAGCGGTCGTTTTCCTTAATCTTTACGGTCACTTCCTTAATTTTAGCGAACCACTATAAAATTACCGGGTTTCCCTTAATTTTATAGAACGATACTTAATCTCCTCGCACTTACCTAAAAAATTAAGGAAATACCGCTAAAATTAAGGAAGGGGCGAGAAGACTAAGGAAACGCATTTACTAGTGTAGAGTCCAGGGGGTGCACAGTAAGTCGGCCTAGCTCACGAAGTATAATGATAAGAGATTTCTCTTAAAATGTGCATATAGCCTATAAAATTCAACATGTTTAATGAACATTGATAACATTGCATTTTTATTGAAACCACGGAGTTGATGCCCCTGTTAGACCTGAGGTCCCTAAGGGACCATCCCAATTGTCAGAATTTTATGACATGCAATTTATAAACAATGGTTAACATAAAATTACTACATTTTTTAAATTATAAAGCACTGACAATACAGAAAGGCTTCGAAAAGTATTGCACTAGTACGATAAAGACTGCCGTCGGACTTTGCTTTTCGTTTTAGAATTGTTTTAATTTAAGTACTTTTATCTATGTTTGGATCTCGGACTTCCTGTGTTTTGTTTTTAATGATACAGATGAGAGGTCAATCCTTGAAATGTACATATAAAATATTAAAATTCACCATATATATCAACAATGGTAAATTTGTAATTTTAAAAAAGGCTCTGAAATATCATAAACCAATACTAGTAAAAGAATTTGCCATGTAAAAATCGTGGTACAAATAATTAGTCGCCAATTTCATCATACACGATTTACAACGATCTCAACTAATGTAATATAAAAGTAATGTCATTTAAATTTATATTTATACATCTACAGCAATGATAAAATTTGAGAATGATTTTGCTGTGATATTGTTAACCATATTACTTACTTGCTGTGATAACAAAGCGGAAAAATGTGAAGGAGGTTGTGTGTGTAGTGATCTAGGATTATATGCATATAGCTGCGGGCCGATTGGACCGGAAGACATAGAATTCATACCGAAAGATGCACAGAAACTGTAAGATTTATCTTTCTATTTTGAACACCAAAACTGGTAAAAAAATTAAATAATTTTATACGAACTGTATTCTTCTACCAATTTCACGAATCAAACCAAAAAAGAAAAACCCGAATAAAAAACATATAAAATACAATGGGATAGTTTTTTTCTGGTACCTTAATTTTTCGTTTGCTCTCAAATACATGTGCTGCTGAGAAACAATAAATAATTCAAAAGTTTGCATAACTCAACAGTACTGAAAAGGTCAACCTCCACTAGAAATGAATAGGAACAGCATATTATTCTTAAAAGTAGGTAGTAATGAGTTAGCCTTGAATTATATTTTTTAACTAAGAGTTTATAAGTTGTCTCGTCGGCCGTATATGTAAAAGAACCGGCAAATATCAAGATTTGTCTAAGTATTCCGTGTTGAGAAAGCTTAACACATTCTAAATCTAGTTTAGAATACCCATATGAGAGATCAGAAGTGCATAGTCCAAAGAAACAAGGCAAATTTGAAACAAACTAAAAGATAAGACAAAAATAAAAAACAAATGCTTGGAATCCTTGAACTTCTTTACAACACATGAGTGTGATCAGGAAGGGTAAGCATCATCTTTCTTGCGTGCAACACCTGTCGTGGTTTCCTTAATGTCAAAGCTCTCAAAAAATTTTCGTGTAAAACACTTGATTAGGGCTTTTGAGAACTTAAAATAAGGCGACTGTACGTTAATGACGTTTTTACGAGAACATCTGCATGTAGTTTAATGAATTGACTTACAGGTATTTAAGTACGTTCAATAGTTCATATAAAAACTGGATTAAAAATGTGAAAATTTGTGTGTTGTATACTGCCTCATAGATTTTATTTTCGTGAAATAAAATTATGATTTGGTACAATTTCGTCGTAACATAAGGACACTAAAAAATCGATATTCTTTTTAGAGAACTGAATTTGATAGGTATAACCACGTTACCAGGAGGAAGTTTTGATAGCTTTACCAGTCTAACTTGGCTATCTATGTAAGAAATCTTCTAGTTTTAATTTATGCACAGGAATATAGTAAAATATTTTGGAAATTTCTAATACACTGATGAGTGTATCAGAATAATCAAAACGAAATTTCGACAGCTCATCATTAGTGTTCGATACTAAATTCATGTAAAGAATACAATATCGAATTAATCAGTACAAACATCTAATTTCCTTTAAAAAATATAAATGGTTATATGTTTCCTCTGCACCAACAGGTAGAGAAGAAGAAATGTTTGTTAATATTTCACTTATTTTGAACGTAAAATCTTAATAACTGCTTTGCTGTTACTTTTGATGGGGATACCGGTTTGTTATCGGTGCCTTCTGCATATTTCATTACTTCGGGAAATTGTACACATGTCTGAACGTCCAGGGGAACTTTGAGGTTTCATATTTCTTTTTCTTCTATGTCTGGATTTCTACTTAGTGATATTGGGGTATTTATACTGCTGATGAGAGGTGACTGCTTACTTAATACTTATTTTACTCAATCGAATGTAGTAAAATAGATCAGACACAAGTTAAGGCAAACTTTTATCGTCTTCTCTTTTATTGCAATGAGTAATAAAACAACCTTAGTGGATGTTCTAAATAAGTTGTATATATATGAATAAAAGTCTAAAAACTTCAGAAGTTTAAAATCGACTGTCATTAGGTGTATGGCTGTCTGATGGACAATCATGCTATATCTCCTATTTTTATATTATATATAAATAAAAGTGGAAAATATGTTAACTGTGTTAATGTATGCGAGAAAGCCATCCAAATAAATAAAAACCAATCAAACATACAAAATATTACACATCAAAATAGGGGGAAAGCTTACTCCTTAACAAACGTTTACAATTTAACGAAATTCAAAATTAAAACAATTTTTTTAAGCTTAAATAAAATAGTATGACTCTGATAGTATTTCAAAAAGATTTTAAAAAACACAATCCAGCATATATAATCGTCAAGTTTACATTGTCACCCTATTATTTGTTTAAATTTTTTTATTATAAATTTTTCCATTAAAACAAAAAGACTTACCCGTCCATTTCATGCTTAAACAAACTTCTTTACTATACCTTCATACCATTATACAAGGGATCTTAACATGACAAACAAAGAGATTAACTATAATTTTAATCTTCAAAATGCATTTTGAAATCTTTGGTACAAGATGTGAATTTTGCAATAAAAGTGAATTGAAAGAAAAGAAGACATGTTTACATGATTTTGGTTAGTCACAAAATTTCCAGTAATTTACAGTAAATGTAAATGTAAAAAAATTGTAATGTAAAATATGAATAAAGCAATGTTGTGCAAATATAAAAAAAAAATGATTTTGCTAGACACGTGTTTTAAGGAGTACCCTCGCATAAACACCATTTATTCTAACATAGAAAGACCAAAATCCAAACATAGTTAAAAGAAGTATCCAAAACAAAACGAAATGGGCATTAAAATCCAGCAGAAAGGACATTGTTGTTTGTGCAATACCAGGAATTAAGCCTGACAACTGGTCACAGGAAAAATGGTTCGCTGGAAAAAATAACCAATTAGCCTCGGCACCGAATGGAATGAATAAAAAATTAAGTCTGATCCCATTGAAATTACAAATGTCTTATTTTCCTGATTTAGTTATATGTTTTATTACTTATTTCTATATGTGTGTACATATATTATTTCCGCAACATTTTGATATACATTGTATATTTTTGTATGTAAACTAGCCCATTTTGATAATTATCTTTGTTGCCATAAGACTTTTTATCATGTACTTGTAACAACTATCAAATGGTAACTTGTAAAGACAGTTAAAAAATTAACACCTCCGTAGAAATGATAATAATCGCCAAGTTCGATCAGGCAGTCGATACTGACGACGAGAATGGATTCTCAAAATATTTGTTAAATAAGTCACGGAAATTATATTTACTTTTATAATGTATGTCGAATAAATAATTTCAAAAAAATTATAACAGCAGTTCAAATATAAACAAATGCAATTAAAAGCAATATTTCGATCGACTACAGACCTTTACACGGCGTGAATTTGTATTTAAAACTAAAGCTGAGAAACAAAATGTCGTGTATCGAAAAAAAGACAACGCTTCACAGGTAAGATTTTCAAATTTAAAGATACAGAAAACGGTATAAGAGAACCATTATGGAATAAAGAAGCAATAAGTTAATGTATTAATATTTCTAATGTTTTGGTATCTTGTTCACGTTACTGCTGTACCTTTATAAAACATTTTCACGTAATCGTCTCGCAATCGTCATAATAGGCCAAATTAGATTCGAAAGCTGGAATTTTACGTTGTCAAATTAATTACCAGGTGACGGATCAAATGACAGTCTTTTTGTGTAAAACGAGCGATGACTGTTCTGTCTATTGTTCAAAGTCGTTTTTGTCTCACATATTGTATATATCTGATCATAACTGGTATATGGAATTTTTCTGTTATTGCAAATAGTTTTAATGTAAACTTTATTAACATCGTCTGTCACCGTGCATCTTTAACGACTGCAGGGGTATTACAATACTGGAGATATCAGCGAGAATTTCTTGATGGTGGCGATAACAGGAATGACATCAAATAAATTCTTCGGTTTACGAAATACAATTAAAGGCTGTTGAAGAAAATATTCTTCAAGAAGAGTTCATTTCTATCAAGACCAAATGTATTTTATCTAAATTTTGTATACATTTTTAATCAAGATGAAAGTTGGTGACTAATAATACTTTTTTTTCTTTTCTTTTTGTCTTGTACACCAGTAACGAGTCTTGGTTCAGATTTCTTGATCTTTTCAAATCCATCATTGATGCTGTCATTTCTGAATCATCTGTTGAGAAAATGTTTTCTATGAACGCATTAAATGTTTAATATTTTATTGAACAAAATCTTTGTATTTCCAGCAAATAATTAAGTCAAGGATTTTGTTAGTGTAAGTTAGTTTTAACTTTGGCAAAATTCTATCATAAAAATTAAGATATAATTAAAAGTTTGGTTGCACTAGCAGAAAATCGATAAAATACAGTATATAACACCAAATCTTTTATGGAAATGTGGTAAATAAAGCTCGTACATTAAAGCACAACTAATTGGCATTTGTCGGTTACTTGAATAAACATATACATAAAGGTAATTTTTATCATACCATTTCATGAATTTAAACATTGTCTTCTTTGGTATAAACATAGATTTTCTGCTAAATGATTTACACAAAAACTAATTTTAGTGATCTTTTTGTGAAATATTTGTCCTCTATGCTATCGATACATTTTTAATTTTGGCATTTGCAAAACATCTTGTTTTCTCTGGGTATTACATTTACGGATAATTTCCAATTTTCATTTGATTATTTTTCAGGTGTAGTATTTTATTTACTGACAATTGTCTTCGATCCAGCTCTTGACCATCCTCCTACTCAACATTTAGTTCATTTCTTACCTGTTTTGCCCGCTGATACCCACTTTTTCCGTTAGGTTTTGCTAAAATTATTTCAGAAATTTTAACGGTTTTAAGATTTATTTGTATTGTTTGAATTAGCCTGCTATAACAAAATATATAAAAAGGAGATCACTTTATTATTTTTCTCCAAAATATTTAATGCTTATATCTGGAATAGTGTAACATACTTACCCATTAATCCCTTAAGCTTCGTTATTTCCTAGTATTAAGGTTGTGGTCATTTATTTGAACACCTTGTTTTTATGGGAAAGTGAATAACTAAAGCCATGCAACGTTCATATGTCACTGGGATGGTCGCTGGAGTCGAGGCAATGCTATTCAATTCGATTATACTTTAACTTCATTTGTAGATTTTTAATTCAACCCGTATTGACTGAATTACCAACTGGGTTGTTTGACCGCATGCTTTCTCTGCGTGAATTGTAGGTATTTACAGTTTTTTTTTGCATTTCATGTACTTTTTTTTACCTGATTCATTAATCTAACATCGCAATCTAATAGATTTAATTATCAAACCAAAATAAGGACTATATAATTGTTGAGCTCTAAGTGTTAGAAAATGTCTGAAATTTAATAAAAGTAATTTGACGATATCAAAGCGGCAGACATAAATTGTCGGAAAACAGACAAGGCCATGGTCAACAAAATAAAACAAAAGACAAACATAGAACACACGACACTACACTAAAAACTTAAGCTGGAGTAACAGGAACCCTACAAAAACCAGGTTGAGTTCTTGCGCTCCGGAAGGGTAAGCAACACATGCTCCACTATTGGCATCCGTCGTCTTACTCATTGTAGTAAAAACTCGTGATATTTCAATTTTTTTATAAGTTCAATTATTAGCTGATTGGTTGATGTTTCTTAAACAGTACCAATTTTATACACAATCGGTATAGATAAATTCTCTAACCCTAATATATAACCGAATGTGAAATTTTAAAGTACACGTGAATGATAGAATAACTATCTTTTTCATCATAGGATAAACAATACAATGAATTTCACTATACAAGACTTAGACTTAAATAATATATTACAAAGAGAACATAGAGAACTTAGCAAGAGTAACACGAACCCCAATAAAATAAAACCTGTTGTGAGTTTAGGTGATCCGGAAGGGTAAGCAACTCCTGCTCCATTACTGTTAGAACACGTGTTCTAGGAGTGAGTATTGGATATTCGAATATTGTGCCAGAAACATTGTATTTGACATAATAGACTTATGGTAACACGAACTTTTGACGATGAATCAACGTCTGTATAAGACAATACAATATTTGTTTACAATCACAGTATTACCTCTTTTGCATTTATAGAATCATAAAATAACTTGGGATTATCGATAACAGTTTCATTACTTCTGAAATCATAAAATGAGACCTCATTTAAGTTTGAAATTGTTTGTGATATTTTTATGCAGTGTTTTTTTATATAACTTTTATATATTTAGACAGTTTCATGATAATCAGCTGACGGAGTTTCCTGTTGGTGTTTTTGACAAATTGCAGTCTCTACAAATCTTGTAAGAAAAACATTTTAAGTGAAAACCTACATGAGAACCTTGCAAATGTGATGCCAACAACAAGCCTTCATATGTTAAATGTGTTATCTCTGCTACTTAATGTAGATGAATGGTTGGATGTCGATATTTATACGTCGTTCACAACACATCAACTCATTAATACTTCAATGTAAAATTACAGCT
This sequence comes from Geukensia demissa, assembly GCA_034783895.1. Lineage (NCBI taxonomy): Eukaryota > Metazoa > Mollusca > Bivalvia > Mytilida > Mytilidae > Geukensia > Geukensia demissa. The sequence continues at coordinate 2,603 of JARWCS010332521.1, read as the reverse complement.
GAAGTTAAAAATAACAAAACATATTAATCCTCTTTAGAGGATTTGAGGATCAAATGGGAAAAGCTACACTCAGATGGACATATCTTTCCATCGACTGGTTCTAAACTTATTGCGCATACATGTATATCTATTTCCGGTTTAGACGAAGTTTTCCATTTGTCCACTGGTAATAACAATTGAACTTTGTAAAAGGATGTAATTTCTCCACTGTCTCCATAGCTTACATCAATTTTTTCTTGGAATCATTGTAAAATGTTCATTCTCCTCGCCCATCGTTTGTATTAGATATCTTAGTAAGCTGGCCAATATGCATATGAACCCACTGCGATGGTTCAAACTTGCCTTTTATAAATATGGTCTTTTCGTCTCTTCGTACAAAACTTTTAAAGACAATATGCACAATTTTTGGTATGGTAGAAATCAAAAAAATGTTTTGCTTCACTTTTCCACATTATTTAATTTTTATGCTCCAATGGCCAACAGGAGTCAGGGACATTAAGGTAGTAACTAGGAAAAAGTTTTTTCGACTAAATTTACACATTTATTTTTATGCCCCGCCTAAAAATAGCAGGGGTATGAAGCATAAAAGATGTCTCCCTATAACTACATCAAACTTTTCTCTGATAGCAGGTTAAGAATAAACCCGTTGATGTTGGAAGTATTGCCTGTTTTATGGTTTGCGGTTTCTTTTTACGGTTGCTTAAGATAGTCAGGTTAGAAAATAAACAAAAAATTTGTTTCGCTTCTTCTACGCCATATTATCTTTAAGTCCTTGATAATAGAATTCACAGGCACGAAGTTTTGCTTTGTCCACACGTTTTAACCTATGTACATATATTGAAATATTTTTTCCAGTTACAATACTGTATTTCTTTAACTTAGAATATCTGACTTTCATTTTTTGTCAGTAGTAATATAATGCCAAACATCTTTGTTATTTTATGCATTTGGTCAAAATTTAACGAAATTAAATAAAGTTTAAAAAAAAACAATCTCTTCAATGAAATATCATGAACAGAATTTTCAAATTTTATTTTTTTGCACCAAGATTTTCTACAATACCTCTAAAACAAAGTTTTCATTTTCCAACATAAGATTTTTTGTAGTATCTATCTCCTTTTTATTCAAGCCCCTTAACCATGTCAAACTTTACCCCTTTCACGGATTACTATCCACAATAACTTAACACTATTCAGTATCAGGTGATTTGACGAGTTTTGCCTAAAATTTTAGACAATGTGTAAAGTCGTCTTGGATTTCTGGTATATTCAGGGAAATTTTTTTCATTACTATTTTGTAAAAACAGAACTCGAAAATAACTTATTATTTCGAAGTAAATGGTTTTGGTAATCGGAAATTACTTGGAAAACTAAGCTGAAGGAGTGGGTTAGGTAAGGGCCGTATTTGACCTATAAAAAAAAATTTTAATGGACACTGTTTTTTTGTTCTCATATTATTTTTTAGATTTGAATCGATCAAAAAAGGGAGAATATTTGAATTTTATGCAAGGTATTTGAGATTTTATGTGTGGAAAATGGGACAAACAAGACTGTTTGCTGAAAAATTGCAAAAGTCAATTTCAACAGCATTTTAGTACTAAGAAACATAGAGTGCTTGCATGAACGATGTAGATATTCATATGAGAGCTTCAATTTCTTTAAATGTATAACTGGAAAATTATCTGGTTGGTACTCCTGTGCACGCGCGATGTTTCTGGTTAAAAAAAGTTCTAAAATTATATCGAATGTACAGTAATTAAACGAAAGCGGATAGATTAAGCTTTTCGGTGACGTCATAAATGAACTAATTATGATCGGATTTCCAACATTTTGACTTCGAACGCTGCTGAGGAGTTGTCAATCAACAAAATGGCCATACGGTTCATAAAATTGACATTAGTATCTTGTATAATAATAATTATGACGTCAAGACCTCTAAAAATATTATTTCTTCTTTAAATAAGATCTCAATTTTCATGGAAACATGAAAGAAATTCCCCAAGAAAAATATAAAACAATCAATGCAAACTTTAGCCATTTTTAAGCTACTTATCGTAAATAGTCCTTTGCAAACATTAATAAAAGTCTCAATTCAATTTCGTTCAAAAATAGATTCTATATGCATATGTTGTACTGTCGATTATACTGCTATCAAATATATTGCAGAGACTTATCTCGAAACACTATATCAAACCTACAGCCAGGAATTTTTCATCAGCTGACAGATTTGAAACAACTGTAAGTACAATTATATTTATATAATTATGGTTTACTTAATTTGAAATTTAATAGTAGAATTCTACAAATATTGAAGCCTTATGTATAAAACGTCAGACCACTCTGGATTATCTGCGCGACGTATTACACTTTATTTTTATTATTATATAATTTGAATGCATGCAGGAATTTCGCCCCTGTTTTTAAATGGACGTTATTTAATCGGGTGCATGTCACGATAAGTCGGATTCTATGATTACAAACCGATACGTGAAATTTCTTTTGTTTTGCAAGGTATTTTATTTTCACAATTCACAGTGGTCGATTCTATTCTTCAATAGAATCTGTTGTTGAAATAAAACCTACTCAACATTAAATATCCCACTC
>JARWCS010332511.1:0-12066 GCA_034783895.1 Geukensia demissa | reverse complement strand
CACGTCACCCACTATGATCCATGGCCAGGCTTTCCATATTACAACCTGGCAGCCCCCCAATGAGAGAGCTCCCCCTCTCCGCCACCTGGGGTTTGCGCTGGGTCAGTTTTGTGGTTCGAGCCCTGGAGACTGCTCCGGTGCCCAGGAGTTTCTGGTTATTGATGGAAAATCAGTTGCTGAAAGTATAGCATCAAAGCATTTTACATGACATATACAAGTTAAAGAAATAAAAAAATTAATCAAAATTATATAAAGATATGGAATAAATGTCAGAGAGACTGCACTCCAATTACCAGAAAAACATAAGGAACTGATCTAGAGGTTTCTACAACGGCGAAATACCACTGTTCAATAACAGATAAATACAATGAATCCCTGAGGATACATGTATATATGGGAAGGGATGGAGAAGAGACCCTCCTATTCTGGAAAGTTTTTTAACATTTACAAGAATTTTTCAATTAAGTTTTGTCTGAATCCCATCTTTTAAATCATAAAAGTGTATCTGGGCCCCTTTTTTAGAAAGTCTGCATCAGCCTCTGCTATATTGGTTCAGTATAGAATGAGCTGGTGGCCATCTCCAGCACCCAGTCATCAGAAGGATTATGTAAGGGTAGAATTATTCCAGGTGTAAAGTTTCCGGATTACTTGTTTATTTCTACCTAGTGTATAAAAAACACTACTGCACTTTATTTTGTCAATGTGAATTCGTAGTGTAATTAGGTACAGGAAATTGCATTCGAGGAAAATAAATCTAACCGGAAAGATTGTTTGTGGTGGAAAAAGGTCACTGTTACACTTACTGGTAAAGGTCAAAGAGACCCTAATACATGTACAAGTGCATTATATATTGGGACAAGAATGCAGATTTGAATCCATGTGTTTTTCATATAAAAGTCCACAGTTTTGAACAAGTGATATTGATCAAATAATTGAAACTTGAGGCAAGGACAACCACATTTCATAAAATGACACTTTGACAACTGTTTTTACTATGGTCAATTTGAGTTCAATCAGACATTTAAGAAGTCAATTGTTTTCACATCTTTAACATTCTATCTATTTGACTCGCTGTCTGTCGATTTCCACCTTATTAAGTCATTATAAAGACATAAGGGGAATATCTAGTATATCACACTGTACAATAGGACAGTGATGTTATCTGAGACCTAATTATATAGACATGTAAAGGGATGTTTAGTCCCATTGATGGATGACCTTGTTAACCAGATTTCTCATACCTATTACCATGTTGAAATGAAAATCAGAATCTGTAAATTTTTTAAGAAATTCTCATGCTTGTACCTCACTCTCAACTCATCCAATCCCACAGTGCCACCCCCCAACACCACCACCCTCCAAATAAAGAGCAAAATTTGATAAAAACTGTTACTCCCCTATATTATAAAAATGTCTTCAAAGAACACTCACTATTTTTCCTATGTTAGGGCTGTTAATTCTCCATAAATTTCATGATCTGAACCCAGAAGTATTATACAAGTAAAGCAAGCGAGACAGCTACACTAACTGTCACATTGATGGATGACTTTGTTAACCTTATGTCCATGTATCTCTAAGGTTTTTTAAAAATTCTCATGCTTGAATCCTACTCTCAACCCATCCACTCCCACACTGCCACCCCAACACCACCACCACCCTCTCAATAAAGAGCAGAATATGATAAACCGTGTTTCTCCCCTAAATTAAAAAAAAATGCCTTTGAAGTGCACTAACTATATTTCTGGCCATAAATTCTCAGGTATTTCATGATTTGATCCCAAAGTATTACCATATTCCTTTTATTAAACGCCCCAGCTGATATAAGCAGCCCTTACCTTCGTATGAAATTCTTAAGCGCCCTGTCAAATTCCTGCTATTACAAAGCCGTACGAGTTCAAATAATAGAAAATTCTTATAAAAAACAGGAATTTGATATATCGGGACACATTTAATAAAGGGGGTGGGAAACTAGCATTCTTCATTTCATGCTATTCTAACCTATGGAAACAGAAAAAATTTATTATCAAACTTGATATGATTCTGGATTTTGAAGATTCTAATAAGTGGTCGCATTTTAAATTTTTTTGTGCTCTTGGCCCTTATTACAAGGAATACCAGTATGCTATACAAGAAAAGCAAGAGAAAAAGCTTTATAATCCTCATTTATATTTGGCAAGCTCTTGAAAATTATTGGAGAGAAATATAAAAATGAAAAGATATGGGGTTAATGTCAGAGAGACTGCACTCCAACCATGAGAAAAACGGGACAAATCTAGAGGTCTCCACAAGTACTTCAACAAGGGTGGAATACTACTCTTTGTGAAAAGCTTTATATTGAACCTAATTAAACATAATGTATAAGTAAAATAATATTGCTCTTACATGAATATTATCAAAAATGTACATGTAACAAAACATTCAACACAAAGACAAACCAATAACCACAATTCCTGACTTGGGACAGGCACATTAGATGTGTGGTGAGGTTGAACTAGTTTAGTGTTGTCAAAGGAAAAAATCAAATAAAACAAATTCCAAGGTCCAATTTAATTTCATATGTTAAATAAACTTGTGAAAGGCTTTTGAGGTTGGGGAGGAATCCCTGACTATGGAACCATGAGTTATCTTAAATGAAATTGAAATCATTTGAATTCAGAGATTAATTTATGGTTACTTGGGGTAAATAATAAAAACTTACAGATATTTGTTATGTGTATATAAGTAATAAAAGACAGCCATTCAACCTTATAAATTACTACAAAAGTACTGTTTGTTAATGGTCGTAGGTCGAAAAATGTTATATTTTAATGACATTGATAGTATCAATTAAAAGTTGAAATATAGTAACATTGATATTTATATAGTATTTATTGTATGGTGATAATTGATCATATTTTTCTTACATTTTGAGTAAATAGATTTTTCTTTGTATACTTTTTAATGATTAAATTGCTACTTTTAAAGCACAGATAGTTATAAATTTCTGATATCCTGAAGTTTATATTGGAGACATGTATACTTAATGCAGAGAAACTGTGTCACCTGTCTGCACTGATCCTAGTGTAAACCTGGGTAAATTCAGACTTTGAAATCTGAAAACCTGGGTAAATTCAGACTTTGTAATCTGAAAAACATGAGAAAATTCAGAATTAATAATATGAAAACCTAGATCAATTCAGTTTTTATAATCTGAAAACCTGTGTAAGTCATATGTGGATAAATCATGCTAATTTAAACAGCAAACTTAGGTGAATTCAAACTTGTGTAATCTAGATCTGTAAAGCTGGCTAAATTCAGGATTTTATTTTATCTGAAAATCTTGGTATGGTCAGAATTTGTAATCTGAACACTTCTTTAGTCAGATTTTGTAATCTGAAATCCTAGATTAATTCAGTTGCAATAAAAAAACCTATATAGATTAATAAAGATTTTCTAATATAAAAATCTGGATAAAGTCAGAATTTGTAATCTAAAAAGACTGCCTCAGTGGTGTAATGGTTAGTGTACTCACCTCCAGTGCAGAAGATCGTGGGTTCGATTCCCAGTTGGGTCAAACCAAAGACTTTAAAATTGGCATTTGCCGCTTCTCCTCTAAGTATGCAGAATTGAGGAGTAAGAGCAAAGACTGTAGGCCCCAGAGTCAGAATAATGTGTCTGGGTAAAGTGACATGTCTTCCTGCGGACTGTTGCTTTCATGAGTTATGTTAAAAATCCAGCATAGCGTGTCAGTCTAGTAGAAAGCAAGGTTCATTCATCAACACTTATCAATAATATGCTCTCATCCTGAATATGCATGAAATATTTGCCACAACATTCAATCAATCAATCAAGTAATCTGAAAAACCTGTTTAAATTTATAATTTGCAATCTGAAAACATGGGTTAATTCAAATCTTTAATATTATGGGTAAATTCAGATCTGTGCAAACAGGAAACCTGGATACATTACAATTATTCAAGCAAAAAACTTAGGTAAATTCAACCCTGTGTAATCTGTAAAGTCTGTTTCGAGAAATGTTGTAAGTGTAATTTCTGTGGTAAATTATGACCTCACAATGAGTTTTCCTTTGAAGTTTCTTCACTTAGGATCAATTTAAGACTTAAGAATTGTTGTTAAAATCATGGCTGGGAAAATGCATATGAGTTTGTTCCATAAAATTGTGAAAAATTCATTTTTGTTAAACTAGGTAATGCTTCTTGTCAGACATCTCTTATCTGTTTATTTGGATAATTACAAGTTTACCCATGTGACATAAATATATTGAATTTTTCTATCCTGTTTACATATTTCTAGGAATAACCTTTTATTTTCAGCATTAGAACCAAAACAAATGAAATCAGACCTGGTTTTCCTTAGATTTCAGAGTATTAGTGAAAAAAATTAAATAATTAAATAGAAGAGCATTCTTAAGAGGAGACAGTATGGAGATTGATATTTTTGGAAAAACTAACATTTTTGTTGATGAATTTTTTTTTCTCATTTATTGCAGACTTCCTCTAATGATCGGGGAATATGACCTATAACCCCTCTATTATGTATACTTTTGTTGGACTGTAAAGCAATAAGTTTTTATTCTTTAGATCACATATAGACAGTTGAATTTGAAAAGTTATGTGCACTTAGTAGTGGTCCCTGCTGTCGTATTTGGCTTCCCATTTCGATATGTTTGGATTTGAGTGCTTCTTTCGCTATATTTGAATTTTTGACTTCCTATGTTTCGGTTCTAATGCTACTGATGAGAGGTTACTCCTTGAAATGTACATATAGCATACCTAAATTTTCCATATTTCTTTAACATTGGTAAGTTTGTATTTTTAATTGTTAAGTGAAAATTCTAAGCATAAACAAGTCCACGGTTTTGGACCTTTTAATATTTTTTTGGCCCACAGAAGAGCAATACAAATAGTATTATAGCATGTCTGATACTCGTTTCATCTGTTGAACATAGAAAAAGGATATATGGTATGATTATCTATGAGGCCGCCATTCAAAACATGTAAATTCTGACATCTAAAGGTTACCTTAAGGCCTTCAACAATGGACAAATATCCACACCATAAGGGAAGCTGTAAAAGATCCCAAAAATGTGATGATATTCATTAATAAGTCAAATAAGTATACAAAGTAAAACAAATAATACTTTAATATAAGAACAATAACATCCACTGGAATACAGGTTCCTGAACAGGCACATGAATTTTGTGGTGGGATTTAACATGTTTGTGAATACTCAACCCTCCCCCTAACCTGAGACAGTGTATGGTGCGACAAAACAACATAAAAACCAACTACATCTGATTTAAGTTGACACATAGTACCCCGACAATACAAATACCACTAGATACATCATGATGTGTCGACCTTGAAAGTTTTATGCATAAATTTGTTCTCGAGTTCATCAGTCATAAACAGAGATTTTTCTTGTACATTATTATAATCCGTTATTAGATTGGGAAGCAAAGTGGAACACAGTCAGACCTGTTGTATGTGACAGTCCAAAGGAAATATGAAATCAGGTCACATAAGACAGATGGTCACTGAATTTCAGGTTTATTAAATATATAATGCATTATAAAATTTTTTTGACCAGATTTGACCATACATTTATGTTTCCTAACAAGTGATATAGATTTTTATTGGAAATGTTCACTATAAAAAAAGAAAAACAGAAGTTTTGAAATATGACACGGGAATTATCATGAGTATCTCAGAAAGCCAAAAATTTAGAGCTGTGATTGTTTCAGACATCGGTAATGTCATAATCATCATCACATGACCACTTGGGGAGTTGCCTGATAGTTTCCCAATGAAATATCTAGCAACAAGATAAAAGGAAAAATTACTGATGATGTGTTTAATTGAATCAAATTTACCAATGAAATAAATATTAGGGGTGGCAAAATCATTAGGGAATATTGAAGTAAAAATCTGTGTACTCATTTAATTTAATTGGGTCCTGTGATCGGACAGATATTGTTATATATCTGTGTTAGTACTTTGACCAGTACAACCATGTGGTATTGTTTACAGTTTGTTATATCAATACTTGAACAGGATTACAACTTCTGACACACAAGATTAATCGGTGAAATGAACACTATTAAAAAATCTCTGGCCAATCCTGTACAGGCTGTAATCAATGGTATTACTTATATACTGAAAAATATTGTTTTGATTTTAAGATCACCCTAGATGAAAGTCATTATGACACCATTGTTAGGGTCAAATGGTGAACATTTCTCTTGTCCAAAATATTGCTTGAAATTCCCTTTTCAGGGTTGCTTCTGCACATGTAGTTGGGAACAGGGAACTGTTGGATCCTTGCATAATTATGCAGCTAACTCAGACAGTTGGAAACAAATATTAAAATGGTCACCTCTCAGATATTGTAACCAAAGCAACCTGCTGATCATCCGGGATAGCAGCCATGGCTGAACTTACATTGACTGGGGAATTGTTAGAAATTCTTTTATTCCCAGTAAAAGTCTTATGTTCTGGCTTTGACAATTAAACCAGACTTAATTGAAGTGGTCAATAGGAGGTCCTTTCTCAGAATTTTACGCAGCATCCCCATGGACCAACCAAAACGGCCACCATAGTTGAATTTTGTCAAACATAAGAATGGCCCAATAACAGCTTTGATCAAAATTTTATACAACAAGTTGAACTTTGTTTCACAATATAGGATCCTATGGGAATATTTGTCTCAAATTAAAGAGCCAATTGCAACCTTTTTTATTTATGATATGATTCTTGAAAAGTTCTCTAACAGATAAGTATTAGGCTCCTGGGAACTTGGTTTAAAATGAAGGAACAGACATGGTGCTTATGTTACAATTCAAACCTTACCCTGTAGTGACTGAAATGACATAGAAATAAAAGCCTATTTCATTATGTATTAGAAGAGTTATTGATAATTTTGATTTTAACCAGGAACCTCTTAATTCAGTCCTTTTCTTATTTGTGTTTATGGCAAACTTAGGTATTTTTGTGTAAGAGGTCTTTAGTTTAAGGACAGTTTCTATTTAAATTTATTTCACATTCATTAAACTCTTAAAAAACGTAACTTTTATTCGGTAGCATTTTAAAGTATTGGATTAATCTCTAGTTGAGAAAGGAATGTCGGTTGATAATAGGTACATATATTTTGGACTGATAATTTATCACTGAAGATTTATATATTGTTGATTTGGATCGTACATTCCAGAAATACAATGTTATCTTTATTCCTGTGTATGCTGTATTTATCCAGACATTCATCTCTGATTGGATATGGGTGTATCTCATCTCCGGGAGAATACATACTGGTAGCTGTTCATGATAAAGTTGAGGTGAATCTATGTTAAAAAAGTAAATTATTTTACATATCCAATTAGAGCAAAATTTAAAAAAAAAGATCATGTTTTGGCATATATATCTTATGTGCCCACTCTTTGTCCCTCCCTGACATTGAACGGAGATGCAGAATTTCAACTAAATATTTGATTGTACATCAGTTTCTGTTATTACTTTTAAATCTGGTGATTCTGCAAAACAACTACATTTGAGTTCCTTTATCCTACTTAAATACTTCTGTTGCCTACAATTTGGGGCTACATTAAGTGGCCAGAAGTATTGGCAAACTGTATTTTTTCATTATATAATTTTTGTGAAACCACAGTTTAAAAAAAATTATTATGAAGTCATTTCTTACCAGATACTCTGTTAAACAGAGATTTCAAGGATATTTATTGTATTTTCATTCTTGTATTTTTTTAACTTGCAAGTTGAACAGTTTTGATGGCAGAATTTGACTTGGTTATATAGGGAAAAAATGATGTCACAAGTTCAATTCCATGTTTTCATCATACATGTATTTTCTTGTAACATATAATTCAGAAAATCATGCAAAAATTAACAATTTATCTTTTTGAAAAGACAAATTTCATGAAAATCAGATAAGAAATGATTCCATGATAATTTGTTGAAAAAATACAACTTTATATGAAATATACAGTAAAAAACCTGAATTACCTCCCTTTGAAATTTCTTCTGAAAAGGCTTTTATTTCCAGAATACTTAAAATGAATTTAGAGATAAACATTAAATCTGAAATAATAAGAATTTATGGATATCTTAGCGATTTTTTTGTAACTTCAGTTCAGATATAAAAATTCAGGATATGAATAAATGCCGGACAGAAAAAGGAGGAGGTACGTTAAGGCCTGAATTTTGCCCCAAAATTAAACTTTTAATACACAACTGAAACAACCTGGTTTGAATACTTAAATGAAGAGTTGGTCATAATCATATACTATTTTCCCATAAGAATTCATATATCAATTGTGAAGACTAAGTATCAATTTTTGTCAAATTTTTAATTTTTCACCAATTTCAAGAAAAGCTACCACATTTTAGCCTGTTTAGGGTCCTGAAAATATAAAGCACATCTGTGTGTGGTCTTTATATGTATGTTGTGTATTTTTACATTATGTAAAAGATATAGAAATACCCAGTCTGAACATGGATGTGCTGTATAGTTTCTGTAATGAGGTCCAAGTTTGGGCTGTTATCACACAGTGAAGGAAACTTACACAGTAAAGTCATATGATATATTTTTAATATGTTCATCCCTTGATTTTATCCAGGTATTACTTTAATCGCAACAGTTTGAAATTTTAGCAAAATGTTGGGGCCAAAAAGTGGCCTTGTTGTACCTTATCCTTTTTAACAATTTCATCTGCATATAAAGTGCCTTTCTGAATTTGCTGATATGGAAAATTCTTCCAGAGGAACATTCTATTCGTCCTTTAAAACATGTTTTTCTCTAGAGAAGTATTTGACGAATCTTAAAGCCACAGACCGTTATATCCTTTGCAAATTTAGATGCTCAAATTTAAGAATTCCTATTGAGATCGGTAGATGGAGAAATATTCCTCGACAGGATCGTAAGTGCGAACTATGCGACTTAAATTCAGTTGTTGATGAATATCATTATTTATTTCTATGCAGTAATTACCAGGTTAAAACGTTACGAGAAAAGTATTTATTGGAATATTACACTAAAAATCCAACTATACAAAAATTGCAAGGACTTCATTTTGTAATGTTCCAGTTTTGATAAAATTATGTATTTTTCTTAGAAGAATTAACAAATTCTTCTCATAATTCACTTCAGTACAGTTTTTACTATTTCATTTTCTGTTGTGTAGTATGTTGTATTGTATATGTTGTATTGTATGTAAAATTGAATGTTTACTTACTTGTTGTATGTCTTGCAAATGAATTTCTATATATGGTTGTAATCCTCTTGTAGCACCAAGCTGTGTGCGCAAGTTGAAATAAAGTTGTCTTGTCTGAATTCATCTTCTTCAGGCACACTAGGGACCAAAATTCCAAATTAGAGCTACATTTGTAAATGGTTGTTCAAATTTCCAGACAATGCCAAATCTATGCACAAAAAGCCTAAATGAACAAAATTAAGTTCAGCTAATTTCAGGCCGTGTTTGTAATGGCTTCAATTTCCAAAATTTTAAAGATCAAGCTGCATAATAACAAAAATAAAATATTGGAAGCAAATCTTCATAAACTTGAAATAAAACAATCTTATTTTTACAAAAATATTTAGTCTAATAGTCCAAAAGACTTTAGAATTCGATAAAAGAAAGATTTCAGGGAGAGATACTGGTGCAAGACCAATTAAATTTCTATTAAGAATTGTAAGAAATATATCAAAACAGAGATAAAATGTACCCAAGACCAATTAACAACCATCAAGTGACATCACACTGACAACCAAAAATTTTTATGTGATTGGAGTTCAAACTGTCTTCTAACCAAAGCTAGAAAAGGGTTTTGACTTGTTGTATGTGGTAGTAAATTATTTATGCTGTGGCCAAAACTGGTATGTGGCCATAATAGGCCCTGTACCAGTACAGGATTGTTAGATTATAACCAAATGTATTATGTTATAATTTGCATATTGGGATTTAATTTTTTTTTAATTCATAATAGAAATTTAATTTTTCTTGTTGAATTATTTCCAATCTCAGCCTAGCCCCCACCACCCTCCCATATGTATGATTTTCTTGTACAGTGTGCTGTTAAATAGTTATTGCTGTATTGATAGATGTCCCTAACCCCCTATTTTAAGGAAAAAATGTCAAAATAAATGAGGATGGATTTGGATACCCCTCTCTGTCTCCTAGCCCCCACCACCCTCCCATATAGGAAGAACTATAAAATAAATGGGGTTGGTGGTGTAGGCCTTTACTTGCCTGAAACCACTGTCCACCAAGTTTTATAACAGATGGTAAAAGTAAAGTGTGAAATCTCCCACCTATTGTATTATTATCATCTTTGAAATCAAAATATTGTCACATTACAAAAATAATGACAGGTCACAACAGACTGACCATATTATAATGGCCAAAAGCAGACTGACCTTATGTAATTTTAACACCTACAGATAATTGAAAATATTTTCATTGTCATTCATTTACTTGTATAACAGTTTCATGTTCCCTACAAATTACTACTTGAACAGTTGTTTCAAAAAGTTGGAAATGTAATTTCATGGTAGTGTATATATTTTATATTTTTTATTTGATTAAGGCGGCATTTGTTCCATGTATTGAAATTTAATCAGTATAACTTACCAAGCATTATAATTATTATAAATTTGTTTAATTAAAATGCTTCAATATAGATTTTATAATCTGAAATGATATTTAAATTTTTTTTAAATTGATTGGTGAATTAAATTCCAAAATTGTGTGTTTTCATTTTTATCCATTTTAATAAATTAAATTCTAGTTTATGAGGTCAGCAGCAATTAGATATTTATAATACCTAATTTGAAGGGAAAATTTAAAACAAACTGACCATATTATAATTATATTATAATATTAAAATAACCATATTTGATAACAAATATATGCAAATTGGAGCTGAAAAATAACCAATTAAATCATTTTATATAATTAACACAACCATAAACACAACACCAGACTATAACCACCCTTGCTTCTGATATTGGATGTCAAATAGTTGTTTATGTTGTTATCTGATTCTTTGACCAGTTAAAAAATATAGCAATAACATTTTGGACATTTTATTTTATTTCTTGTAAAAAATAAGGTTTAATAAAAACTTGTCAAATAAGCAGCATGAACTTTACAGAAATTACAAATTTTGGACAAAAAAAAAAAAAAAAAAATATAAACAAAACATCAGAATGATGGCTTGATCTTTCAAATATGTTAAGCAATGTTTCAGCTCTTTTGTTGAAAGTGAAACTATGCATTTTTGGGTAAAAAATGTGGAACTGTAGAACCTTTGAAATTGAAAAATAAAAAATCTCTGACAACATCCACTATAATGACCTTGAGCACCATGCAAAATAATGGGTTTGTTAAACTTTGTAAGGTGATTTTCAGGTATTTTTTCATTTTTGGATATAATACATAGAATTTGAGAATCTTAACATTGAAAAAATCAAATAACTCTGAAATTTTGAGGCAACATCCTCTATAATCACCTTAAGCATTCCTAGATTAAAATAAAAGGTTGGTTTGGTGGTTTTCAGGAAAAGTTATAAAAATAGGAGATGTGGCATGATTGTCCATGACTGTTTACACTGAATGTATTTCACTGGATGTTTTTCATTTAAACTGTCCTATTTGTTTTTTACTGTCAAATTTATGAGGTAGGTATAAACATAAGCTACATATATTAGTATTATAAGAAACTTACATGTACTCTCTGTTTGTTTCAGGTTATACAGTATCTGAGTTATCACAGGACAAGATGGAAAAACTCACAGAAAAGGTTTGTCTGATTAAAATAGGGAAATTTAAATCTTTTTAGCAATTTATATCATTCCTTGGGGCAATAGAGTTAAGACTTACTGTGAATTATTTATTTTCATTGGTTTTCAGAAATTTGTCATTTTTGTCATTTTTAAGGAACACAACAATCATACACAATAGGGCATACCCACACATGACAGTTAACACTTTATAACACTAATTGTGAAGCAGTTATTGTATGACTGGTTGATTTGTAATCACCTAATATGTTTAACTC
>JARWCS010332490.1:0-12068 GCA_034783895.1 Geukensia demissa | reverse complement strand
GCCACCATGGCCAGACTTTGCCAAAACAACTTTGAGTCAGGTGAGCGATTACAGGCTCCTTGGAGCCTCTAGTTTCAACCGCCTGCTGTCATGTCATGCTGGGCTGAGGATTTTTAGATTTGAATTCATAATACACAGAAGCTTCAATGTATATATTTGAGCTATGATATCAGGACATATTTGTAACTGTTATCATCTTTTAAAATATTTATAAAGGCCTGAAAGTTCTATGTCCAGTTATTGAAATGTCTTTCTGTTAATAAGACTTTGCTCTTCCATTTATTTTGTGTTTTCCCTGCTTAGCACATTTAAGAACTCTAGATTCAAGATCACCTTCGTGTGCAAATCCCATGCAGTGACAAAGAAAAGAAAAAAATGTTTAGAAATCATACGTTGATTATTGTACATGAATAAGATTTAAGTGTCTTTTGATCAGTCTTAAATTGAAGGACTATAATTGAATGAATGGTACTGTGATCGGTTTGATGAGCGAAAATAGTTGAATGATAAAATATTTAAAATAAAATGAGTGAATTGTGATATTTTAAGAAAATGTTTTTTTCTGTTACTCTACATTAGAAGTATTTTTATATGTGTAATATTGTGGTAGTGTTTTGTGTAGACTGATGAATGTACATATTGTAAATAAAGATCATAACATTTTTTCCTCTTTTTAAAAACTTTTTTATTACGCCTGACTTGATCACTTTGCGAATGTGTGTAAATGTTTGGCCATCACATCTTCTCTGAAATTTTTCACAATTAGACCCAAGGTTTACGTGGAATATGCCTAAGGTTTTATCAAAAAAAAATTTTATTCTTAATTTTGACTGACACCCTAAATGTTTGCTGATGTTAGATACTTATTGGGAAGAAGAAATTAAAGATCCATTTTAGACTAGAGCCTCAATTGTAACCATACCTTTGTGGATTGATGCTTGGTTAGTCCACATCCAACATCCCCTACTGTCAACCAGAGCTGAACTTAGTTTAAAATAGGACCTGATCATCCCCTACTGTCAACCAGAGCTGAACTTAGTTTAAAATAGGACCTGATGGGAAAATGGCTTTCAGATCTTGTCAGAGACTACAACTCAGCTGAAACAGCTCTTTTACAGTAAACATTGGGTGGATTCTTCAAAATTATAGTAATAAACCATCCTAGCCAACTAATTTTCTAAACCAAATGAAGAGTTCTTTAGTGAGGTAGTAATTTCTCAGTAATTGCAATATATGAACCACCCTCCAACACAGATGGCCACCTTAACAGGAATGACAGTAACATATAGTCTAATGGGAATCGGATTGAATGTTTTATCGTCAGAAATTACTTGGTTGGATATGAAACTTAGTGTGATAATGATTGCCCTGGAGTAATGCAATGAATTTTTTTTTCCTGGAATCCCAAACAACAATCAAGATGACTGCTACAATAGCTATTTTAACATTTCAACCCTAACCAATAAAGACTTACTAGTTTATAAATTATTAGCTCTTCTAAGCAGAGAATATCTCACCATAGTAAGGACATTAGTAAGGAAGTGAGCATCCAATGCAATAAGAATAAGGTCGCTTTGACCTAGAGTCTACACTTCACTGACTTTAGATATACTTTCTTTGCTGAGTTATATCTGGGTACTAAAATATAAAGGATAATGTAGCCTTTTACACAGATAATTGTTATTGCTGTTTAAAGAATCCAACAAAGTTTAGTTGGCTGTGGCCTACAATTTAGACACTGGCTGTCTGAAGATTATTGAGTTGTTGGAGTACTTAGTATTGGAAAAATTATATTACCCAGGTGGGGTTGTGGGTTACATCATTGTTCTTACTCGCAGTGCTTTGACAGTCAGTCAGTGAATTGTGAAATCTAGGCGACACAGTTCTTGTTAGGTGCTTTCCTTAGCACCAAGGGCCATCTGTATTAAACTTTAAAAGGGAAACTGATCAGGTGAAATTTTTATACGCCCTAATTTAGGCGACTGGGACATTAAGGTTAACCGCCGTACGAATGAAGATCCATACGTCAGTCCTCTAAAATTATGAAGATTTCCCGGCTTGTGTATTTTGGATTATGTCATATTTGGTCTGAAGCATTATCAGAGAGATTTGACCGTGTTTTTCCTTTTCATATGTCTACTTTGATCTGTTTGTCGAGGGGGGAATTTAAGTCCCATGGACACAATTTTTTTGTTTTCGAAAATCCCCTTCCCTATCTCATACGTGACGCATGTTGAGAAGAATTAAACATAAGACCTGAGCAAGGGGGCTGGATACCAGACAAAAAGTGAGGTTAGACTCACAAATACATGTAATAAGATTTGTCAGTTTCCTGTCCAATATTTGTGGTTCTCCGGCCTCCTGCATCTATAAAACTGTCGCGATATGAGTGAAATATTGATGAAAATTGTTAAAACCCTAATCAATCAATCAATCAATAACCAGACTTGAGCAACGTATCATTTAGTTGAAATTATGGTAGAAAGAAGTATATATTCTTAATTCTATTAACTATATCTTTTGAAAATTAAAATCTGCCAAATAAAACAATGTTCCTTAATTATAATCCTTTATGTCTACGATACAACTTTACCTGTACTATACATTTGTGCTACAATTACAACCCTTAATATACTAATGGGATGCAATTTCTTCTTTATTATACTTTTGTGATTCAATTTCTTATACTATTGCAAAACAATTTCTACCTTTAATATACTATTGCAATAAAAATTCTACCCTTACTTTATTATTGTGATACAACTTCTACCTTTACTATACTATTGCGATACAATTTTCTACCTTTACATTACTATTGTGATTTTACTATACTATTGCGATACAATTTTTACCGTTACGATACTATTGCGATACAACTTACTACCCTTACTATACTATTGTGATACAATTTTTACCTTTACTATACTATTGCAATACAATTTTCTACCTTTACATTACTATTGTGGATTTACTATACTATTGTGATATAATTTTCTACCTTTACTATTGCGATACAATTTTCTACCTTTACTTTTGCGATACAATTTTCTACCTTTGCTTTACTATTGTGATACAATTTTTACCTTTACTTTACTATTGGGATACAATTTCTACACTAAATATACTATTCAGCATTTGTAATTTGAATCTTTAAAAAGCACATACAATACGTCTCAAGTTAATACCCGTATACATCTCGATGGAATGATACGTGGCTCCGTCTTCAGGTGGATCCGCCTTCCTCAGCTGTTTCAGCGCTGTCCACTACAGCCTCCAGAGGTACGCCGACTGGGGTGATGAAGTCCCATCCCGGAAGCACTTGGCACTTTATCCTAATTACTGGTCTTCCATTTGTCTGCTACTGTAGTTCCCATAGCTGTCAGTGCTCTCCGCATGGACTGTCCAACAAAACCTCTGCATCCAACTTCCACAGCAAAGAACCAGATCTTCCATCAATTTTGTTGACTGTCCTTCACCAGCTCTTGGTACTTCAGGTCCTCTCATAAGCCTCTTCAATTCTGTCTTATAAAATTTATAGTTGCAAAGATGTTCAGTATTAATGTTCCAAAGGGGAAGAAATAAAATAGTTACTTATGAAGGGTGCCCTCACGCCAAGACACTGGACTTAATTATAGATTTGACCTACAGCTTTTATATACTGAAGGTTCATTCAGTTCATCATTTAATTTCCATAGAATGAAATAGTTCTTTGACTCTTTTTAATATTTTCTATGTAAAATTTCACACTAATGTGCCACCATGCTTTGGAAAAGTATGAAGTTAAGTGCAGGTTAGTTAGTTCATGTTGATTGATATCTATTTATTTATTTTGCCTTTTTGTTTTGTTAATAGTTGATTCTTGCACTAAAGAATTTATCAAGCTTAATTGTGAATATTTTACTGGAAAATACATCAGATGCATAATATCACCCTTTTTTATACGGGACCAAAAAGGACACTTTTCTAGCCCTAGAATTAGTTTAAAAATGAAAATGATCTCTATTAATTATTTAATATTACTTGTATTGAGTATTATCTATTATAAGAAAATTCAACAGTTATAATAGTTTCATTGCTCTTACAACAGTCACATGGAACAAAGAAATGGCTTTAAATAGAAAAATAATAGGCAATTATTAATTTGATTCAGCATTTGATACAATTTTTCCAATTTGAATGAAGATTGAACAAAAGTATCACTATTAAACTTCGCACATTTAAAGATCTATATCTATTTTGAATAAAAAAAAATTAGTAGTTTTGCAAAAAATGTTACATTCCTGTTGAAATAGTGATATGCCCTGTCGATTTGTCAAAATGATGAAAATTGTACAAGGATAAGTTATTAATAATTACAAGACAGTTATTAAACACCATTTTCACAACAACTTATTGCTGTTTCACAAAATCTTAAATTTGTGGCCAAATTCTGGGTCTTAAAATACTTACTCCTTTGCATATGCATAATGTTATGGCAATGCTGTCAGCACCTGTTTTTTTGTCTTCTGTTGCTTATCTTTTTGTCATGGTTAACAGATATTTTAATATTTTTACACAATGATCCCTCAATGAGTACTTTTAGAAGTATGTCAAACAGATTTTTGCAATCCCTTACTACTTTTGAGATAATTTGGGTCAAACATGCAAAGCAGATTATGCAGTTTTTAATTATTCATCTGATTTGTACTGGATTTCAAATGATTCTGAGTTAGAAATAAAATTACCTCAATCAATTTTTGTAGCTCAAACCATTTTTATATAAGGGATGGAAGGAGCTAACAATGTGATTTTGCATCTGTTAGGAAATTGTTTTTGTATTCAGATTTTGATGGGTTCTATTTCATTTGCCAAGGAATTTTCTCTATCTCTTACTGTTATTATGATAAACAAGGTCAAATGACTAAAAAACGTTTATTCATAGTAAAGTTAAATTAAGTAGGTTTTCCCCAAATGATTCCTCTCAGTAAATACTAGTAGTATGCAATCTCTGAATAATTTGGGTCAAAGTTCAACTCGTATCATTTGGGGCTAAAAGTGACAATTTTTGATTAAGGTTAAGCATGTCAACATAAAAAATGGAGGAAAAAAATTTATTATCCTATGTCCAGCACATAACTGCATCTGTCATTTCAATGTGCCCAGCACAATACGTTGTCCACACTTAACATTTTATTTATTTGTACAACCATGGAAGTATAATATTAATATTATACTTCCATGGTACAACTTTCTTGTGCCAACGGCCTGCTGTCATGCTGGGCTTGGGATTTTAAGATTTGAATTCATAATACACAGAAGCTTCAATGTATATATTTGACATCAGAACATATTTTTACTGTTATCATCTTTTTAAATATTCATGAATGCCTAAAAGTTCTATGCCGAGTTATTGAAATGACTTTATGTTAATATATGAGAGAGCAGAATTATTTAATTCATAAGACTTTGCTCTTCCATTTATTTGCTGTTTCTTTGCTTAGGACATTTAAGGATCACCTTAGAGTTCAAATCCTGTGCAGTGACAAAGAAAAGAAAAACATTTTTAGAAACCATATGTTGATTATTGTACATGAATAAGATTGAACTTTCTTTTAATCAGTCTGAAATTGAAGGACTATAATTAAATGAATCGTAATGTGATAGCTTGTATGAGAGAAAATAGTTGAATGATAAAAAATATTTATAATTAAATGAGTGAATTGTGATATTTTAAGAAAACGTTTTCTTTTTGTTACTCTACATAGAAGTATTTTTATATGTGTAATATTGCGGTAGTGTTTTGTGAAGACTGTTAAGATCATAACATTTTTTCTTCTGTTTAAAAACTTTTTTTTATTACGCCTGACTTGATCACTTTGCGAATGTTTGCAAATGTATGTGAATGTTTGGCCATCCCATCTTCTCTGAAATTTTTCACAATTAGACCCAAGGTTTTCGTGGAATATGCCTAAGGTCTTATAAAAAAAATTATTCTTAGTTTCGAATGACACCCTAAATGTTTGCTGATGTTAGATTCTTATCGAGAAATAGAAATTTTGAAGATCCATCTTAGGCTAGAGCCTCAATTGTAACCAAACCTTAGTGGATTGATGCCTGGTTATAGTTCCCATCCAGCATCCCCTAATGTCAACCAGAGCTGAACTTAGTTCAAATTAAGACCTGATGGGAAAATAGCTTTTAGGTCTTTCCAGAGACTATCTGTCAGCTCAAACAGCTCTTTTTCAATAAACATTGGGCGGATTCTTCAAAACTATATCAATAAACCATTCTGCTCAACTTATTATAAGATGGCTGCCATAACTGAACTTCCCTAGGTGTTTCTTAACCATATGCAGAGTTCTTTAATGGGGTGGTCATTTCTCAATAATTGTAATCTGTGTACCACCCTAAAAAAAGATGGCCACCATAATAGGACTTACTTTAACATATAGCCTAATGGAAATCTGATTCAACGTTTTATTGTCAGAAATCACTTATTTGGATAAGAAACTTAGTGTGATACTTATAGCCCGGGAGTAATTTGATAAAAAAATTTCTGGAATCCCAGATCCCAAATCAAGATGACCTAGAGTTTACATTTCACTGACTTTAGATATACTTTACTTACTGGGTTATATCTGGGCACTAAAATAAAATGGGTAATGTCGCCTTTTATACAGATTATTGTTATTGTTGCGAAAAGCATCAAACAAAATTTAGCTGGATGTGGCCCACAACTTCATTACTGGCTGTCTGAAGATAAATGAGATGTAGGAGAACAATTTAGTATTGGATTAATGATGTTACCTAAGTAGGGTTGTGGGTTGCATCTCGTTCTGACTAAGTGCTCCGCTAGCCGGTCTGTGAATTATAAAATCTAGGCCACCTAATTCTTGCTAGTTGCTTTCCTCAGCACCAAGGGCCATCTGTATAAAATTGTAAAGGGGAAACTGACCAGGTGAAATTTTTAATACGACTGGGACATTAAGGTTAAAGTTCCATTAAAGTCAAAACATAGGACACCGACTGGCCCATAGAAAATGCGTAGTATATTTTTTATTTTCAATGAATTATTGCAAAAAACAGGCATTACAAGCTTCCCTTTCTTGTGAACATTGGCTGTTAATTTTGTTGTTGTCACAAATAATTTTGAAGTGAAATTATTGATGCAGTTGTTTGGATTGTGACATGAGAATTTTCAAAAAAATTTAGTTTAACAGAAAAGGCGTTATATTTCATAAAAATTTACTGAATTGTTAGTTTAAACTCATGCAGGTCAAGCTAGCAATAATTTTTAAAAATACATCAATAGGTTAAATATCATTTTGCCTTGGTGGTATTCGAGCGCACCCTCAATGAAACACACTAAAACATTTACATATTCCAACGTTAATGATTTTTAAGTCCAACTATATCTAGCTTGCCCCGCAGTAGATATCAAAGAATTGATTTATACCAATTTTATGAAAACCAATGCCTATTCAAACTTTGTAGATTTTTTAGAAAATTTTCTGACCACCATACAAGTAAATGTGTTTATAACTTCATTTAAAGATCTGTTTTGTTGACAAGGAAAATGTAAAAGTAATATGTATCAGCTAAATAATTTTGTATCCAGTTTGGAGGCGGGGCATTTAAGTCCCATAAACACAATTT
The DNA here is from genome assembly GCA_034783895.1 of Geukensia demissa. Classification (NCBI taxonomy): domain Eukaryota; kingdom Metazoa; phylum Mollusca; class Bivalvia; order Mytilida; family Mytilidae; genus Geukensia; species Geukensia demissa. The sequence continues at coordinate 4,433 of JARWCS010332490.1, read as the reverse complement.
CTGCTTGTTTTAGAATTCCATATCCATCTCAAGATGGTTGCTACCATAACATCTTAACCCTGACAATACAGACCAACTTCACTTTGGAGCCTATATGGCCTTTCGCTGATTTTTATTTCTATTAATTCCTGTCTGTGTGCACAGTTTGGTTTAGGTTTAAGTCCGACTTTATATCTCAGCTACTATAAGACGAGGTCAGTTAACTTGTAAACAGAAGGACCACTCAGACCAAGACATTTGCTAAACTGGCTTGGAATTAAGTTTACTACTTGCAGCCGCGTTATCGATATGACTGAAATATTATTGAAAATGACATAAACCCTAATCAATCAAGCAATCAACCAGACTTGATCAAAACATCATTTGTTAAAATTATGTTTGGAAGAAGAATATTCTTAAAAAATATGACTTATAATTTTTTTATCTAAAACTTTTGAAAATTTATAATTTACAAAATGGAAAAAATAGCGATACAGATACATTTTGATACATTTTTAATGTATAAAAAGGGAAATATAACACATATAACTATCAATGAAAAATCAAAAGCTAACACAACCACAAGCAAATAAAGAATTAAAAAAATCAGAACAGCAGCCATCCTTAAATCGGCTCTGATTGAATAAGTCATCAAAAACATGTCATCCGTTTTGTCTTTCATTATTAGCACTTACTCTTGATGTGTATGTTTGGGATAAGCTTCTTTCTTCGGTTACCCACGACTGTTTTTTGCTAAGAATTTGACAAATATTGCAATTCATACTCCATTTTTTCTCGATGACTTTCAAAACCACATGGGACAGACAGTTACCCCTCTGGGCAAATAATCCACTTTTAAGAACTTTCGTAAGTGTAGACTTTGCATGCGAGAGATAAACACAGTCTAAAGAGCCAAGACAAATCCTAAACAAATAAAATAAAACGAAAACAAAAGTAACAAAAACCTCATTTACAAAACTTGAGTGGGATCAGGTGCTTCGGAAGGGTAAGCGTCCCTTGTCCCGCGTGGAGTCTTTAACGGCAAAATTAGTATAACAAAATCGGAATGTCAATTCATGTCAAATCCGGAAGAGATTTCACGAATGTCTATATAAAAAAGGAGTAGGAAACTATTCATTTCATATTTCAGATATGAATAATATAAAAGAATGTGCGACAAGAGCCCATATAAGGCACCGGTCTACATGGGTTCATTCGAGAAAATATTGCATTTATCTAAACCAAAAAACGCACAAATTAAGCATTGACTTTACTAGAGAATTTTGAATGAAACGCATTTCTTTAAAATATATACGTATGCGATTTTTAATATTTTCAAAATATAATATTGTCGTATACCATATTAATTATCGCTTTCCCCTGCCCTTTTTCTGAAGAAAAAATGGGGATGATCGTCTGTTAATTACTCGAAGTCAAAAGAATTCATTCGTATTAAATTATTTTTCAAATTAACGCAGAGCACAGGGATGTGCAAATAGCTCTAAATATATAACATGTTTTTTTTTATTTGTTCTAGTTTTTCCCAAAAGTACCGAGCCAAATTTCAATTAATTATTACCGAAGACTCTCTTTTTCTTGTGAATAAGCCAACAGTAGGTGTACCGGATCTATGCGAAATAGATTCTTTGCTACTCAATAAATGCGAAATTATGAACAAGGTTGTTTTTCATTTATCTTTAATTTCACGAGTTTATTCAATATTATGCAACATATCAGCGTAAAAAAAGAAAACTTTTAAACTGGGTCATCTTGGAACAATAACCATTTCAGTGATCTTATATACACACTTTCAAGATGTTAGGAAGCTGCTTTGTTCCGATTAAACTGTCAATTATTTGAAATACAATGTATCATACCATCCTTCCTTAAAGATTAAGATCACAATGGAGAAATTTTAAGGCCCTCGCTTCCCACTGACCAGTTGCACATAGCCTTTAAATATTATGTAGTATCTAAAAGGATCCGTTTTGAAAAGGAGTTCGTGGTTTCCAAGCCTAAGTTCCGTTTGCATTTGTTTTATCTTTTAGTTTGTTTCAAATTTGCCTTGTCTCTTTGAACTATATACTTTTGATCTCTCACATGGGTATTCTACACTGCTCTCAATACAATACCGGCTTATTCTCCCGGACAAGCGAACTCAGGTAAATTTTAGGAAAACCATGACGTCTTAAAAGGGTACAAACAAGATTTCTTGTTAAACCTCTGTTATTCAGTAAAAGTTTGACATTATTTAAACAAGTGAGAATCAGAATACATGTTGATCAAATTTCTGGAATGGATTCTGAATAAAACACAACCTTTAACTCCCGTTAGTATATTGGCATCATAACATTTAATTTTTTTTAATAATTTGAAATAAAAACTTTCATTCTCTGTGGTTTGATCTTAATAATATTTGTTATTAGTTAGCTTTAACTTCTTCCTGCTCATATTATTATTAAAATTCATAAATGTGCTCAGTTTTGCACGATATATGCAGCTTCTCGTATTTTCTGTCTCCAAGATCATTAACATCTTCGAAATAAGCTACTATCTGCTTTCGAAATTTTACTTTAATTTTCTGACGAATCATTTTGACGCTCCAAGTACGCCATTTGATTTGAGATTTTTAAAGTTTACTTGCTGATACCTATGTCCCTTTTGCAGTCGCAAAAGCTTTGTGTAGTTCTCATTTATGTTACTTTTATAAAAATTTTAATGTTGGTTGCGTTTTTGTATTCAATTTCTATGCAATGAAATAGTTCTTGCAATCCTCTTGATATCATTTTATGTTCAGATTCACACCGATATGCCACCAGGTTTTGGAAAGTTATATTGGCTATTGCACGTTGGTAAGTTATTTTAAGTCATTCTATTAATCTATTTTGCCTTTTTGTTTTGTTAATTGTTTATTCCTGAAAAAAAAGAAGTGATCAAATTTATTGTGAATATTTCATTTTTTAAGACGCATGTAAGACGTTTTAAGATTTGAAATTATCGATGAAAAGTAGCTTAATATAAGTATTATTAGCCTTATCTACGACACCAGTTCTTATTTTTGACTGTTTGGCATTTAGATATTCTTGAATGCCTAAAATACTTTGTCTAGATAGTTAACACTGACTTATGAACATTCTGTTAATATATCAGAAAACAGAAATTTTTCATTCATAACACTTGCTATTTTATTTTTTCTTGCAGGACATTACAAAACGCTAGATTGAAGTTCCCCTCAGTGTAGTTTGATGTCCCATGCGGGGACAAAAGAAGAAACAAAATTAGAATCAATGCCGATTGTGCTACATGCATAAGACTGAAACATCTTTTAATCAGTCCCAAATTGAAGGTTTATAATAGATTAAATCGTCAAGTCGAATGAAAAATTTAATAAATTATAATAAATTAGTGAATTGTGTTTTAGGAAAACGGTTTGTCTTTTATTCTACATTCAATGGAAATATTTTTGTTTGTGTAATATATAAGTACTCTGACAATTATACATATTTTCAATACATATTATAACATTTTTTTCTATTTTAATACAACCTCAATAAAGTTCAGTCTTACGATTGTATGGTGCCGGCGTTGGCGTTTGGTCAGTAGACAGGTTGGTTTCGGTAAGATAACGTTTATTCTAGAAAACCGATTCTTTACATATTTTGGTACATTGGCTTTTCGTACTAACATTCCGCGTTCAAAAATCAAAGAGAATCCAAAGTTTTGACTCGCATTTGTTTGGTTAGAAAATATGGCAAATTCAGAGACAAATATTTTGTTTTTAACCACTCTTATTATAATAAAACGAACTCTGACGATAACGCTTGAAGTATAAAGAACAAGGAGATGTAGCATTTTTAATTCTTATCAAATACTGCAACCGCCACAGGTTTGGCTATTTTTAAACTAGATCCGTGTTTTAATTGATGTTTTAGCTTAAGAGAACCAGGTCTGTTTTCAAAAGTCTTAGGATTTTAACTAGCCGTCAGAAACAGAGTACTTTTTTTCGAGGACGATACATCACGATGTCTCTTGTTTTATTTGTTATTGTCTGCGTACTGTGTATCGATTACAAAAGTTAAATCTTATAGAGTTGGTATTTAAAGTTAAAAGTTTAAGGATTTAATGTCGTTTTCTCGTTGTCTTTTACATGTAAAAGTTTCATTTTAATATACGTCTCATAGACAATCACACTACATCTCCCTTTTTATCTTTATTTCGTTTTGTCACACAATTGTCATAGGTTAGCGGGGTAAAGTACTAATAAATATGTTCAACCTTGCCAAATACTGTATGTGCTTTATCCAAGCCAGGCATCTGAATGGTTTTCACAAAAATTCTTAAATCTAAGATTGATGATATGTGTAGAAGTTTGAAAGAAAAACTCATTATGACGACATAATTTACGATACAAATTACACGAACAACATTTTGTGAAACTGACGGATGTCGTTGTT